>JANVCC010000035.1:7478178-7730675 GCA_025345505.1 Todiramphus chloris collaris
AAGTGTTTTCTTGAGAGTTGCAAGTAATGTCTTCCATTAGATTAAGAACTAAAAATAATTTAAATTTAAAAATAATGAAAAATTAGCAATTTTCAAATCTATGATGTTGCTAGACATTCTTACAGCAAATGATCTAAATACAAGCTAGTCACATTCCTTTTGAAAGTTCAGCCTTCACTATATGGCTAAGGTATAACCAGCAGGGCACTGCAATGAATTTTCTTTTTGCAAGTAGCTGTTGTGCCTGTCATCAGCATAATAATTGAATGATAGTGGTGTCTGTGCTACTCCAATTTAGAGGATAAACAGGATGTTATTCTCTAGAGCTGACAGTCTGTTTCATTTTGAGCTCTAGGTTCATTTAAAAAAATACAATGCTTCTTCTATAATAATTTTATTTTACAAATTCAGTTTTGGAATGAAAAAGTGATGGGTATTACATATTTTTACTTCCTTGTTATATCCAGTGTGAGTGATGTTCCATTTTGGTGGGGTGTATTCTTGGTAGTTCGGGGGAAAGGTGAGAGGGTTGTGTCAGTCTTATTATAAAGCTGAAACTAGACCACTAACTATTATGTTTTCATTCATCTGAAATAAAATTGTCATTTCTACCCTCTAGAAGTTAGTCAAATGGTACAGTTTGTGTGCAATGTCCCTGCACCAGGCATAGCAGCTTTTGGAGGGTAACTTTGAGGCACAAGGTTTTGGTACAATAGTTTCTAAACCTTGATGCAAACTGTATATAGTTTGTCAGTTAGGTTTGCATTTGTCAGATGACCTAAAAGTGTTTGGGGCCAATAACCTTTTATGAGTAAAGGAACAGAAACCAAACAAGTAGTAGTACGGCAGTTATACATAAATTTTGCTGTAGATTGTTGTGGATTGGACATAAAAAAAGATATTTTTCATTGCCTGCAAGAAAAGGAAGATGCACCATAATTTGTATCTTGGACATTAGAATGAATGAGTTTGTATGCAGTTTGAAACAGTTTACTGGTTTTTGTGTTTCTTAAGTGCACATCTTATATCTGCTATTTGTTGTTTGTTTGGTTTGGTTTTTTTTTTCTGTAGTACAGTAGTATTTAATATGAGTGTTGAAGAAAATTGCATGTATTTGTGTGCATATGTCTGAAGGTTAGCATATACAGAAATGCACTGCTGGTTCTGATCTATGACATACTTTTGATAGTATTTAAGTTATCAACCTATCCAAAAGGATGAAAGCCCTGTGTAAGACATACATTGCTTTTGTATTGTTGCACTATGTATTTCTGGAAATCTGAATTTTTAAAGGGGAGATTGTTAATGTGATTTATGTTTGGAATTTTTTGCTTTTTTTCAATTATTTCAAAGTATCTTAGAAATGTTGGTTGTAAGGGATCTCACAGTGCAGATCACCCTGTCCAACCTCATACTGGGAGTGGGACTATTGCCAGCACTAGTCAGATTAGCTATGGTTTTGGCTAAATGAGTTTATAAAACCTTTAAAGGTTGGAGACTCCACAACCTCCATCACTATGACACCCTCCTAGTCAAGAGTCATCATGTCATAGAAGAAAACTTAGTCATTTTCTTTATGAGTCTCCAACATGCTGTGGCTGTTCTTTATTTTGTATTGTTACTGTGAAAAGTTTAGCTTAGCCTCTTCCTCCAGTTCATATTTCCTCAACTACCACATAAGAATGCTCTTGCCACAGCATAAAATTTTTACTCAAGTGGAAGCATATGTCATGTGACTGTCCTACCATCCATATAGCCAGTCATTTCATCATAGAAGGCAGTCAAGCTGGTGATGTGTGACATGCCTTTGGTTAAATACATGTTGACTGTTCCCTATTGTCGTCTTGTCCTTCATGTATTTAGAAACAGATTCCAAGAGTGTGTTCTTCATAATCTTTCCAGGGACTGATTTCTTTGTTCAAAGCTGCTGATAAATATATCAGTAGAGCAAACATTCTCAAAATTAATATGTGGTACCTTGAAAATCTAGGTCCCATCATAATATTAGCAGACATTATATTGCTTGCAGTAAATTACCTTTGTGCTGCTGATTGGTGACACAATAGTGAGAGGATATGTTTTCAAGGAAAGATCTAATATTTTAATTCCAGCTTTTGATTAGTTGTGACTAATAAAGTTTAATTTCTCACTTACACTGAAGGCAGATTTTCAGATGAAGCTCTTTATACAGGTAGGAAATAAAGTTTCTAAGAAAAGGGAATAAAATTATCATGGAAAAGGTTACTATTGGTCTAATTAATATCTAATAATGAACACCTTGTTCAATAATATTTAATTCAAATCATGATGCTAAATATAGAATTACATATTGAGATAATTCATTAGAAGTTTTTAAAGTAAGCTGAATAAATGTGCCTCAGAGAATGTATTTGATGAATCTGTAAAAGTATTTAAATTAGATCTGTAAAGTATTATGAAAAATCCACAAGGGGCACACAATTAGACGAATAAGCTGTTCGAGGCCAGGAGCTATTGAGCATTTACTGTACAGTGTTTTCTTGTATATTGTTTATGCAACACAGGTGAATGGCAAAAAAGCATCACTATGCCAAGTTTAAAAGAAACTAAGCAGAGGTGAGGGCTTGAATAATAATAATAGTAATTTAAAAAATAGTTCCCTCATAATTAGTTTTCCAGTCTTTGACTACACACTATTACTATACCACTGAACTAATTAAATGTAGGACAAATGATTAATTAATGTGTGCATGTTTTATAAAGCATATAATTTTTTGGCCTGTTGAGTTAGTTCATTCATAATCTGGTTGTCTTTTCCTAAATGTGTACATTGGCATTTCTGAATCAACAGAAGCATATAAATGTATCGATTATTACACCTTTATTGGGAGTGTTGCTATCTGTAACTATATACCATTTTAAGAAGGCTGTTTTCATTTTTGCACACTTCATATGATACTTATGATTTAAGTGTGCCAGAAGTATATTTGCAGGAGTCGATGAAGTATGATGCATATATTCTGTTTGTCTTTTCAGGGTTTTAGTGGATGTTTATGAGACTTGGTACTTACCTGTTCTGTCCTGCTTTTTCTTATCGGTTTGCAACTAAACATATATTTACATACAGGTAGCATGGTCTTGTAGCATGAGTAGGCATAATCAAGCTAACCTTGTGCTAGTTAATTCATGCCATGTACACTACAGCACAGGGTTTCAGCTGTCTTTCAGTACTGAGCATCCTTGCTAGGACAATATGCCATATCCTGTGCTGCTCTTTTTTCTTAGTCTTTGCTACCAAGCTAACTAGGAAAAGGTCAGATTTTATGCCTACCTACTTGGAATCATACCTGCTATAGAAATAACTTCAGACCTTTTCTTCTATTTTTGTTCACACCATAATACATTGTTAGAGCTCAGGGATGACAATTACATCAGTCGTGACATTCATGTGTCTAGTTCATAGAATCATAGCGTCATAGAATGGTTTGGAATTGGAAGGAACCTTAAAGATCATTTAGTTTGACACACACACACCCCTCCTTAACATGAGCAAGGACACCTCCAACGTTGCTCAAAGCCCCAGCCAACCTGGTCTTGTACACTTCCAGGGATGGGGCATCTACATCTTCTCTAGACAACCTGTTCCAGTGTCACACCACCCTAACAGTGAAGAATTTCTTCCTTACCTCTTATCTAAATCTACCCTGTTAGAGTTTGAAGCCATTACCCCTCATCCTATCACTACATGCCCTTGTAAAATGTCTCCAGCTTTCTTGTAGGCTCCTTTTGGGTACTGGAAGGCTGTTTAAGGTATCCTTAGAGCCTTCTCTTCTCCAGGCTGAACATCCACAACTCTCAGCCTGTCTTCATAGGAGAGGTGGTCCTCCTCCGGACCCACTCCAACAGATCCATGTCCTTCTTATGTTGGGTGCTCCAGACCTGGATACAGTACTCCTGGTGGGGTCTCACAAGAGCAGAGTAGAGGGACATAATCAGCTCCTTCAATCTGCTGACTACACTTCTTTTTTTCCCATTTTAAAAATGGGGGTTATGTTTCCCCTTTTCCAGTCAGTGGGAATGTCACTAGACTGCCACAACTTCTCAAATATGGTGAATAATGGCTTAGTCGCTTCATTCATTCCTGTTCCCTGAGGACCTATGGATGGAGCTCATAAAGTCCTTGAATGTGTGTACCTTCAGGTTCCTTAGATGGTCTTGATCTCCTACAGTAGGCAGTTCATTCTTCCAATCGCAAGATTTTCCTTCTGCGACTTGTGTTGAAAAAGCATTTGTCAGTGAAGACGGAGGCAAAAAAGTCATTAAGTACCTCAGCTTCCTCTGTATCCTGGGTAAACATGTCTCCTATTTCCTTCTGGATAGGGTCCCTGTTTTCCCTAGTCTTTCTTTTATCACTTATGTACCTATAGAAGGTTTTCTTATTGCCCTTGATGTCCCTGGACAGACTTAAATCTCTTGGGCTTTGCTTTCCTAACATGATCCCTGGCTGCTCGGACAATTTGTATTTCTTCCAGGTTACCTGTCCTTGCTTCCACACTCTACAGGTCTCCTTTTTGTGTTTGAGTGTGTTCAGAAGCTCCTTGCTCATCCATGTAGGCCGCCTCATGGTTTTGCCTGACTTCCTCTTTTTCAGGATGCATTGCTCCTGAGCTTGAAGGAGGTGATCCTCGATTAGCCAGGTTTCTTGGGCCCGCCTTTTTTCCA
Source organism: Todiramphus chloris collaris (assembly GCA_025345505.1). NCBI lineage: Eukaryota > Metazoa > Chordata > Aves > Coraciiformes > Alcedinidae > Todiramphus > Todiramphus chloris. Next base: position 7,482,880 of record JANVCC010000035.1, read on the forward strand.
GGTCTTTCTGCCATGGTACTTTACGAAAGACATCCCTGAAGAGGTTAAAGTCTGCTCTCCTGAAGTCCAGGGTAGTTATTTTTCAAATACAGAACAGCTGAAAATATATTGAACCATGAAACTCAAACATCCAGATGTTACATTTTCCTCCTGTGAAAGTATTTTTGCAAATGTTTTTAGTGAGATGTACTTATTTTTTTCCAATGGTGACTACCTAATAGTCTCTGTGAGCAGCCTTAAAAGCAAAACCAGCAGAGTTTGTAGCGTAAAATCTCTTCCTAGAGATTAGTCACTATTAACAGATTATCGACATCTGAAGACTTTCCCTGGGCCACACAGTACCTATGCATCTCCAGTAGGAATAGTTGTTCTAATCTTAAAATCCTGACGTTCCCTAGGGAGCCACTCCTACTCCCTTTTATGCAACTGAGGTAACAATCCACCTGCCTCAGTGAATCAGCAGTATCCACTTAACCTCTTCTCAGCAGGATAAGCACCTGCTAGCAGCATGGGGTATTGCTGGGAAAATTATGAGTCTGCTAGCTTATATGTTAACAGTGATTAATATTTGGTATTACTGTTTCAATATGTAGGAAGCATTATCGCTATTGAAAAACTGCCTTATCTCCAGCTGCTGTTCCTACAGAGATCGCTCTCATTTAGAAGATGCAGTTATGAGCTGCTTCTACCAAGAAAGGAATCAGAAGCATCTTTCAGGGCTTGGAAAACAGAGGCACAGTTAAAATACTGTTATAGTTTTAAAAAAAGATTCAAATTTATATACTGTCTTTATGAAATGTTAAAAGTAGGGACTTTGTGAAATGTTAATAATAGGGACTTTGTGTCTTCTAAAGTATGGGTGGAGCGGGGGGATTAACACCTGTCTCCTTTTGCAGAGATGGAAGTTTTGTCATAAGTCTATGGAAACGCTTGCTTTAGTTTCAAGTACCTAAGCACACTAAGATCATGAGAACACAGTAGTGTTCTCTGTTTTCATCATAACCACTCATTCCTTCACTAAAAGTTAGTATTGCTGTTTCCTGAAGTATTATGAGGTGCCTGGACAATCTTGGTCATTATTTTGTAAATTGATTGTGTGTTGTCACAGTTACGAGGTACAATTAGTTTGAACAGTCTCTAAACTATATATGTTGCAAGCAGAAAACGAGAAAAAAGATCAAATATTTGTTTTTTCTTGAATTTTATCTATTCCTATTATATCTACAAAAAGATAGAATTATATATTTAATCAAGGTTCAAAATGTTTTCATTAATTTGACATAGATACCTTAAAAGGCTTTGGTTAAAACAAAAGTAAAACATTAATGACTATTTACACTTTGTTGTAGGAAGCTACTACTGATTCTTTTCCAAACCTTTGTCCCTCTTATAAATAAATGCAACTCCGTTTGTAGTTGTTCTTTCTTGCATTTATGATTGCTTCCAACATACATCAGAATGCAATATTCCTTCACTTTCACTTTTGTTTTTCCCCCTTTTTTGTGTGTGTCTTTAATTCGCATAGTGCTAGGCAGTCTGTATGACCTTTCGTCCTTCCCTTAAGTCTTCATTGACATAGTCTTTCAGCAACATAATAATTAGTAATTTAGTCTTATTATTTTGTATATTCTGTAAACACTAAAAAAAGTGTAATGTTTAATTGAGTATTTACCTGTTTTAAATGATACAAAAATCTTTAGTCTGATCCTATTGCTTGATTATAAAAAAAAAATTGTATCCATGTTAATCAGCTAGATCATTTTTAAATATTATTGCATTGGGTTTTTTAAGACTATACACTAGCTTTGAAATGTGGCAGGCTGATTTTGTTTTCCCTATGAACCTCCATTACAGATGTGGTTGGCTGCCAGAGAAAGTTTTATTCTAAAATATGGACATTTCATGGTACTTCTGACATGGATATTTTCTTGATTGTCAGTATAGAAGCACGCTTCTCCTTTTAATGGCTTTTGTGTATAGATTACAGTGAAGTTGCAGTGAAGAAACACAGAATGTATCATGGATTTAATAAATGAAAACTGGCAGTAGTATTTTTAGTGATTACAGGAGCTGAGGACAAACCTGTATTTGCAATGACCATCAGTCTAACCATATCCTGTAAGGAGTACAGGATAGGTTACAGATGCAGTGCCCATATCAGCTTAGTTGAAATGCCCTGACTCCTCCTCCTTCCATAACTTTGGTTTAAGCCCTTGATTCTGGAAGATGGCCACACTTTGGAAGTGGTTCCTTTACCTTTTGTAATGTAGTCAATGAAAGAGATAACAAAGGAATCTACGAACAATATACATGTATGTGATTTATCGGATGAGAAACTTCTGGCAGCCCTGCAGTTTCTAAATGTATCTAGGGTGTAACATCTTGAAAATTTCTAAGTATTTCATAGAAAAAATTAATAGTGCAGGGTATAGTGTAATTTTTGCACTTTGATGTTTGGAAGAAATAATATGTTGAATGTTATAAACCAGTGAACAGGAAGAGAGATTCCAAAAAAACCCAAAAAACAACTCAACCCCCAAAACCCTGCTAATAATTTGAAACACCTAAAGTATGTTTTCTTATACTACTAACATCAATACATGGCAAAGCAATATAGTTTGCCAGAGTGGCTAGACAAAGTAGTATATTTTATTCATTATTAAGTTATAGAGCATAAATTCAGTATATGCTCTTAGTTTGATGGTGTGATTTCTAACAAAACCTGCTGTCTATCTAGGAGTAGAGCAGCTACTGGGGAGATGAGGGAAATCTATACTTTTGGATACTTTATGAGTAATTAAATATATATTATAATAAAGAAAGGGTCCAGTTGTGCTTTAGCTTGTTAAGACTTGTCTTTGAATTCTTTGTGTAAAAAGTATTTGCAGTTTTTCTTTTTCACAACTGAATTTTTCTCAAGGCTACAGTCCATTTGTAGCTATATTGAAAATATATAAAATGTAAGAAGTGCATCTCTTTGTATGAAAAGTTATTAAAAATTAAGCTGCTGCAGTTAAAGATCATCGGTCATTGTCTATTCTGCTATCACTGTAGTTTTTAGACATTCAGTTATATTATGCACTGTTAGCCTAGAGGTGGCAATGTTTTAAATTTATTATATTAAAAATATTCTAATCTTCTCTGCCAGCATTTCTTGTAAAACAGAACAGGAGGAAAAGAGAAAATGACCATTTTAAACAGAAAATATGCTAATCTTTCACTATTTTTCCTATTAAAGACAAATAAAAATATTTTGTCTAATTTAGTCTTTGCTAGGGTTTAGTTTCAGAAGACTGTTTCACAAAGGGAAAAGGTGACGTTAAGAAAACAGCCCCCACTTTTGCACTGAAGTTTGTTTGCTTCCAAATTTTACTTCCTGTTAGTGAAAAAAACTGATTATCATTAATGTCCTCTGGTTTGGTTCTTTGTCTTCTTTCTACTGGTGTAAAACTTCTGTGACTCCTAAAAACAATTAAAGAAGCTCTTTCCATAGAGCTTGCTGAAAGAGGTTAAGGGGTGGTCTCTTCAAATATTTGTGCTTTTTTTCTGGGAAGAAACCTGGGACAGATAAATGCAGATCTTAGTGGCTCCCTATGTAAAACAGGTGTTCATCATTGTGTGATTTCCCTTGGTGATGCATAATATTGCTACAATAAATATGGAATATATACATACTCATAAGCACTATCTGCTGATACACTGCTAATTAATTTCTTATGTAGAGATGAAGCACTCTTGAAACATGCCCTAGGAATTGTATTTTCTGACTTTTGTCTTCCTAGTTTGTCTAAATGTTTTGCTTATTTTGTCATTATATGGAATATGTATTCCTCCAGCAGAAGTGGTAGGCAGCTGGAAATTTAAAATGCATTTGTCTTCTAACCAAGAACAATGAAATTCAATTATTATTCATAGTAATTATGGTTTATCTTAAAAGGCAGCACTTTCTTCTTGATTGGTAAGGACTGAATTTTAATTGTGAAGTTACTGCTTGGTGATGTATATATGTATCTTCTAAACATGACTCGGGTACATAATTATATAAAATATGTGATTCTGTTCAGCTTGCCTCCAGCATCACACTGTGAATGTTCACAGACTTCATTATGATGCTTCCATTGGTACAGTTTATACTAATTTAACTCTAGTAAATAACTGGGCGGGAAAAGCATATCTTCTTTAAATCTGTGGTAGTTTTTGAAAAACATTCCTGGGAGTATAAGTTGTTTTCACACAGGATGACACATATGGTTTTGTTTCACGTTAGCACTTGTACCCTTGCTTCTTTTATTTCTTTTTGGCTGAGCTGGAAAGCAGTTTTTGCTCATCTTAGTATTGTCCCAGGGCTTTTATTTCTTATTACCATCATAAGGTTGCAGATATTACAGCTCCTATAGAGTGAAACACAGACCTCTCTGCACCTTTGCACCTGTTAATAAGGTTACTGATCTTCCTTGCTTATCTGTCTAAATCCTGACATTAGGACATTCACTGTTGATAGACTGTGAAGATGTCAGGTTGCATTAGTTCAATGCAGTTTTGGATACATTGTAATGAGTTTTGCAGCTAGAATACGCTTGTTTGAAATAGCTTATTGAATTAATACCTGTGCATGAAAAGGATTCATGTGGCTAAGGAAAGTGAAATGTGTCAGGGACGCTTTAACACATACTGTTACCTTTCTAAGTTACAGACTAGTTCATAAGTCATGGTGCCAAGGAAAAAAGGTATAAAATAGTGTCACTGTGAAAGTGGCTGATTGACTTTGCCCTCTTGCCATCTATTATCCCTGTCAAAATAGTGTATAATATATTTTTTACATCAACATTTTAAAGGAATGTTTTCTAGTCATAGAACTGGTAAGAATAGTATAGTCTCTTTACTGTTTCTAGCAAAGAGTTCCTAGTATACATAGCATGGAAACTGGATTCCAAATACTGCTATTTAGCACTTCACATGCTTCAAGATGAGCAACATGTTTACCATCAAAGTCTAGTTGCAAATGCTCCTTAAGACATTCCTGAATGATGACTGAATACAAACCTAGGGCAGTGGACACAACTACACCTACACAGTCTTTCACATTCTTTTAATAGGAGATGGGAATCCTAGGCTCTTTCTCAAACATGCTTAGTAGTATATTATTTATTTGGAGTGGCATTCCCATATGGTTAAGTTCCAAGCTTGTTCAAATGTGAGCAGGATATGAGTTGCATTAAAACATTACAGCAATAAAACTTCCTTAATGTCTAACACTGTGGGCTAAATGATTTTTTTTAGCATGATGGGAAATATACATCTAATCATTACTTTGGGAAAATTTGTATTAGACCAAGAAAAAAGAAAGCAGGCAAGCCTATTAAAATATTTGCAACAATAAGCACGTAAAGTCGTGTAGTGTAACTACTTGATTTGAAATTGAAATCTTGAAGAGAATAATGCTTTGACACTCTAATGCAACCAGGGTGGTCCTTTTTGAAAATTCATCAGGCAATGAAAGAAAAATCAGCAGCCTTCTCTTCAATTTAAACTGGATTTTCTAAAAGTTATTTTTGCACTGGTACTATTTATTTTTCTCAGCTGAGGTTGAAAAAAAAAAACCCAACATAAAAATTGTAAGATCTTGTTCTGCATGACCTTTAACTAAAGGTCAGGTAGATGGCATAATATTAGGACTTCATAAATTTCTTGTGCAGTCCAAACACTATCTGATTGGAAATAATAAAATTTACATGCTTATTTAGCTCTGAGTAACTTTGAGTTACCAACAGAAGCCGCACTTAATTACAGATTTGCAAATATTCTCTGTAGCACTGATCTGGATACACATGCTTTACTCGCAATGAATTCAAAACAGCATGGATGATAAAACATTTTATGATTGTTCAATCCAGCAGAAGCCAGTGTTGTATCTGCTACAACCAACCCTTACTTCTTTAATAGTAGTAATAATACTTCTTTTCAAGTATTTGTTATAAAAGCAGAACTAAAGATCACTGCAGCTAGGTAGACACCTAGAAATGGCACTTATTTAGCATATGTCTCCAAATCTGTATGTGAGGTAGAGAGATTAAAACAAAAAAGATAGTAGCCCTGAACTGTGCTAATTGTAGCTGACCATACTTGATCACAACATAATCATTTCTACTGATCTAGAAAACTCTTTTCTCTGGTAGAAAGCAGAAACTACAGATCTTTAGAACTAATGGTAAATAAATTAATTATCTATATTTAGTGGTTACAGCAGTGTGTGTTCTGATAAACAGGCCAGTGCATAGCAAGTTTATTACAACATTGATGGCTGTTGATTAGATGTTGATGGATAAAATACTTTTTTTTTTCATAAAGTTGCATGATGCCTGTGCAATTTGTTGCAAATAACATAGCAGGCATGCAGTGTATTCCCCTATGCTAGAATCCATTCCTTCTTGAAGGTGACAAGCTTCAAAAAGCACCCTTTTCTCTCAAATTAAAAATATCAATAAGTAAAACTTTCAGTGAACTGAAAGAACATGAAGTGGCATCCTTACTTTAAAAGTTCACAAAATTCAAATAGTGTAGCCTTGTCCTGAGTATATATGATCTGTGAAGTCATAGAACAGTTAAGTTGATCAGAAACAATTTCCCTAGCTAGTTTATCAAATGAAGTGCTATGACAGCTTTTGCATGAGGCAGCTTTAAAAATTCAGCTCAAATGGCCATTTACAGGTGGATCAGAAGGCATCCACCATGTATGTAAATTCAGGAAAAGGATATGAAATAAAATCTCACAATCCTTAGTGTGACTCCAAGCCTACCTGTTATCATCCAGGGGCAATCTGCTCACATGAGGTGCAGTGTGGAATCAATAGATGGGACTGGCTTCCCTAAAAGGAAGAACTGAAAGTTTGCAGAAAGTGCCTGAAAGTGTGTTTATCCTTTCAAAACAAAGGGGGGGGGACAAACAAACCCCAAAATATTTCCCATGTGTTCAAGGAAGATCATTGATACCGGTGTTTCTAGATCATTTTGTACTTCATCCAGTACCCTTCAATGGGTACTTGTATATATAGCCTTTAAGGAGACTCAGTATTTCTTTTTTTCTATTGTTGAGAAAGAAAAGAAGCAAAATTGGAAGAAGTTTCAAATCTGTTTCAATGTATGACAACACTGTGTGGTTGTGGACACAGACAAACCAGTTTTTCCTTTTTTTTTTTCCCCCAAACACTGTTTATGTTTTGAAAGTGTTTGAAACTAACCTTAAAGGAAGCTGCTGACCAGCAGTTTTATGACTTGATTTGTTTTAAAGCCTAAATGGCTTAGGGAAATGTTTTATAGAAGATATAATCCATCCACGTGGAATTAAGTCTGGAAAATTAGGTGGCATAAACCTAAACCACAAAATGTATTCTCATGACTTTGCACTTAAGCTGTTGCTTACTAAACTAATTTAATAGTGGCTCTGTATTGCTTATTGCCTATAACTACACTTTCTGGAAGCTGGAAGATGTTTTAGAAGTGCTTTATTCAAAAACCTTTATTAAAAATGTCTTTGATCTGGTTGTTAGAAATGTCTGTCTGACATACAGTTTTGATCAGCATGTGGAATAGCTGTGAAGCCAGTAATAGTGCTGCTGTCTTTCCTTGTGTAATGACTTCATCAGTGGTGCTGTAACATTATGTTTATCTGTGCTGTTGATTCCTCTTTATAAACTGCTTATGAATTACTTCACTAATGCTTTTCCCCTTTTTGGCCTCAGACACAAAAACCTATACACATCTAGGGAAGGGATGATATTTTGCAGTGCTTTGTATCATTTTGTTTCTCACAAAGACTTTTGTATGTATTTTGAAAAGTGAACCTGGTAATAAAACAGTTACCAGCTTTTTCTGGACTCACAACTTCTAAATCTGAACAAAAGCAGTGTTGATTTCACATCAATAATGCATATTTGCAAACTGAGTCTCTTGAGTTATAGATGTACACCTATATGTATATTTTTCCACCACTTTTTATATACTCGTACACAGTGTTGGAATGATGTTGGGGGAACTATTAAATATGGAGAAGCGATGATGTATTTGAAAGCAGCATTAAACAGTTGTTTGCATCTCTTTTGACATGTCCTATGGTACTCAAAGCCTTTTGAAATACTCTGCTAGATGTTTTTCTAAATTTGGTACTTAGATGACTTAAAAGGGAGCTAGGATGATTATTAGTAAACAATCAAGGACTGCTAAGGGAAGTGAGGGTGGTCTGATCCCTAGATAGATCTTTCACAGAAACACGGCTAGAACATGTTGGGGATAGTAGGCAGCATAAATTACAAAACCTAGACCAATTGAGGTCTTACCTGAATATTATTTATTTTGAGGTCTTGCCTTGAATATTTAGTTGGGCTATTTGTCTTCCTTATTTTCTTTTCTAAACGTGAACATAACCATCCTAAACCCATTTTAATGGGTAGCACACAATTGTTTAATTACATTGAAAAGTTTCATGGATTTGTATTAATTACTTGATATTTCTATTGATTTGTTTAGATAGACTGTTGTATTTCTTGTGTGTTTTCAGTAGTATTACCCAGGGATGAAAAAAGCTACTTTTTCATAAGCCTAATTGAACTGATATGTAAGAGTTTATTATTAACAGTTAGCAAAGAAAATCTTTTATATTACAACCACTTAATTCTTTATACATGTTCTTGAGCAACATATACATTCTGTATTCAATGTGCCTAAAACACTTCATTATTTTAGTGGTTACTTTATTACAATTACAGGGAGCATCTTAGAGGTATTGTCATAGTTTAACCCCAGCTGGCAACTAAGCACCTCCTCAAGGTGCTTCCTCACTTCCCTCTGGTGGGATAGGGAAAAGGATCAGAATGGTAAAAGTAAAAAAAAACTCATAGCTTGAGATAAAAAAGTTTAATAATTAAAAAGAAATAATAATGATAAATTGTAACCAAAAAAAAAAAAGGGTGGGGGTGAGAGGGGGAACGACACCAAAAAGAGAAGGGAAAAGTAAGACCCAAGAAAAGACAAGCAATGCAAATGAAAACACCTGCTCACCACCAACTGACCAATACTCAGCCAGTCCCCAGGCAGTGGTCCTCCCACTAACCTTTTCCTAGTTGTATTGCTGAGCATGATGTCATATGTTATGGAATATCCCTTTGGTTAGCTGTCACAGCTGTGTCCCCCCTTGTCCACCCTCAGGCTGCTCACTGGTGGTCAGTCTGGTGTGAGGACCAGAAAAGGCCTTGACTCTGCGTTAAGCACTGCTTGGCAGTGACTAAAACATCCCTGTGTTATCAGTGCTGTTTCCAGCACAAATCCAAAACATAGCCCCATACTACCTACAGTGAATAAATTTAACTCTATCCCCGCCAGAACCAGTAGACATATTTATCAAAAACTGTCTTAAAATGTGATAAAAAAAATCCACACAGAAGTTAGTTATGTTGCCTATGACCAGGCCTTTTAGAAAGACTGCAATGCTCCTAAGGCTCAACCTCAATTAATCAGACTTTGGGTTTAAGTGAGATACATACAATTGTTGAAAAGTAAATTGAAAAGTTTAAACATAGCTCTGTTAGCTGCCTTTGTACTATAGAAGCCAAATTGGTTTGGGCATTTCTTGGAAAACAACCACTGAATCTAGCAGCCTCTAAGAAAAACACAACTGCTGCATTGCAGAGACAGAAAAATAAGACATAAATCTCTTTCTACTACTACTTTGGTTGAAATTTGATTTCTTTGAATATAAAATGTTTATTTTGTTGGGGCGTTTTTTTTTTTTCCCCAATGTTTTAAATATACCCTAAAAGAGATTACACTCTGCATCAGTATAGCCCTCTTGTTCTAAGTGTTTTAATTTTGGCTCCAGTTTGTTTTATCCTGCGATTTAAAAACTGCTTTATCTCAGGTGTGCAGTTGTCCTAGTATGTCATGAATGACATAGTTATTTCAGTATTAAGTTCTGAACTGTTTGAGGTCCAAATATTTTAAGCAATTAATAAAAAAAAATTAAATAAAAGCTTCAAAAATTATGGAACACATTATAATTTTTCATTTCTCATTTTATGTGTGCAGTGGCTATTTCCAAAATAGCTAGAGAAAAGATGAGTCATTATGTGTAATAAAAATAGAAGACATATTAATGTACTCAATCAACACGGCAACATTAAATAACTCTATAAAACTTATTTGATTATGGTATTAGGATTACCTGGAAAAACGAATAAGATATATCTGGGCCATTTAAAGGGCAAATTTTTTCATGGGAGAATGACATAAAATGTATAATTGTTATTGAAAAGAGGGAAATATTCAGCAAAACAATGCTGTTTGCAACTAAATATATTGAAACTTATCTTAATGTTATTTAAAATTAGTACAAGTTACTGTTTGCTTACAAATCTGTCACCTTTTTTGAACATATATATATGGATAAATTTCAATAAGATTTCGCAATTATAGCAATTTCCACGAGGTGGTGCTGAAGCAATAAATTTGAGCCTGATAATGTAATAACTATGACTTAACAAGCTGAATTTAAAAATTTGTCTGTCAAGCAGATGTTCTTCTCTTTGATGCTATATCTATCTTGAGGTTGGAATGATGAGGTCAGGAAGGCTAATGAATTTATTATGTGTTAAAAAAGTTGCCCAAAAGGCAGAAATACCATAATTTTTTTACAACCTAATGCCAGGGGTTTGTGTCCATTTTGACATGGAAGTCTCATCATCATTTTCATAGCTTGTAGTTTTGTAATTCTTGATATGCTGTCCACTTCTGGTTATGAGTAAAGGAACTAGCTTTCATAAAGAGAGATTATACTAGTTGCTCTAAGCAAAATGTTAGAGAGTTCAATAGATTTAAATAAACCTGTCACAGAAAAATACACTTGACACTGATTCACTGATCATTCAACAGTAAATAAAAAATGTAGACAGTATGATAATGCAAAGAGGCAGATGATGTGAGAGAATGGCAATGACTATAAACAAAGCAGACAGTTTGGCATAAGTGTTTTTCCCACTTTGATGAAATAGAGCATCCTTAGGTGTTTTGCTTGCCAAAGTGCTGCATCTGAGTTTTTTTTTTTAACATCCTCTTCTAACCCCTTATTCATCTCCTCCTTCAAATTATATAGTCCATTTATAATTTAAAGTTCACTGTGACTACCTCTGAAGAAAAGTCAATAATTAACATTGCAAGCTTTGTTGTTGTTTTATTCTTAACAGTTAAAATGGTAAGAACCATATCTGCAATGAAATCTTGTTTCTTCCACTTTTGTTACTTTTTATTTATTTATTTATTTATTTTTGGCTGTTTTGTTGTTTGGTTTTTTTGTTTGTTTTTGATTTTTTTAACTTGTGGCCTTTTTTATGTAACTTAACCAATCAGCACAAATTCTACCAAAAGCACAAATGGCCTTATCTCTACTGCAAGCATTGCTCTTGGCCATCTCATGTGCTCAACTTAATATGATGGCCACAGTTCTAGGAATTTTTTTTTTTTCCTTGTAATAATAGTGTCACATTTAAAATACAGTATTTTTTCTATTTTGTTCATGTCTTCTAATCTCAGGGTTCTAAAATGCAATTTGTATGCTCTTCTGGAAAAAAAAACAGAGCAAACAGGTCTCTCCTAGTTATTTTACTTTCTGACAGCTGATAGAACAGTAATCATCCTGTTTGAATAAAGTGGAAGGGTCTGTGAATAAGGAAGTCTCATCTACTTAGTTATGCATCCGTTTGGGAGTAAAGAGATGACAGATCTGTGAAAAACAAATGAACTTTCCCCCTCCGCTTTTATTTAGAGACTGCACATGGACACTGCCTGCTCCTTCAAGGTATATAGTCACAAAAGTCCTACCTACATATGTTTGAGGATCTGAGTCCAAGTTCATTGGTGGCCCACTTACAGATATTTGATTAAGCCAAATAGAAAGGATACAAGCATTTGCAAGGTTTTTGTGTACATTCAGATGTTGAGCACTTTCATATTGGAACAAATATGCATCTCATATGTAGGTTTTACCTTTATTACTAAATTATGTCTATTCACTGGATCTTTGTACAGGTACATTTGTCTGGAAAAACAATTTCTGATACTGACTAAAATTAAATACCTCTTTTGCCTTCTTTTCATTGTTTTCTTATGTTTACAGTGAGTAACTACTGACAAAATTGATTAACTGCTTAGCTAGCAATCAATAAATGCAAGAAGGAACAGAGGAAAAATTACACTTTAATATCTTTGTAATCCATTGTGAATATACTATAAACATCCATTATGTGTATAATGCTACCTCGCTTGTCCGTAACATTTGAGACTAGGTAGCACTAATATAGTAGCACTAATAGTTAATAGTCCATTCAGCCTGGTTAATGCTTGTCATTCAGAATCTCTGTGATTCCTTTTGTGGTTGAGATGTAGTAGTGGCAGGGAAAGATTTTATAAATGCACTTTGATTATAATTAATTTAAGTTTGAGGGCCTCTTCTATTTATATTTTTTTTCACAAGCATTTTTGTTAATGTTTGACAAGGCTGTACATATGCATTCTTGTGGATAAGAATGCAGTATAGACTGTGAGTAAATTAGTTTCATCAAAACTTATCTCTTAGTACTGGCTCATTCTGTCTTCTAATTCCACAGTACTGTACGAAGGTAGAATTACATTTTTCCCACTGGTACTGTTAAATTGCTTCATTACAGGCTCCTTTGCATCTTTCAGCATTTTAACAGCTCAAAAAATGGTTTCTTTCACTTATCCTGTGCTCTGCGTTAACTGCCTTCACATTTGCTTTTGACCATTTTAACTATGTGTATTTGTATTTTCTTTCATCCTTTTCCAGTTCTTGTGGGCATTTGCCTTCACTGTCATGCCAGCTGAAAACTAATTAAGATACCTAGTTGAAGTATATGCAGTTTATTTGGTAACTGTCTCCTGGGGGTTCACAAAGGCTATAAGTTTATATAGGCTTTATATAGGCTTTGAGCACAACCTAGCAAGAACTTGAGACTGTCATTCTAAAATATCAGACAGTTGTGGTACAAAGCTTTGACTGAGCATTTAATTATTTCTCTGAGAACAGCCTACTCAGAATGAGTAAAACTTATGGTTTAATTGCAGGTGAGAAAAGGTTGAAGGAGGCTAAAAGGATCAGTGATTTATTCTTCATGTGGCAGAAAATAGTCAAAGAAAAATGAGTGCAGAAGCCGTCTGTATTTTACGCTGTGGTCCGAATTCTTTTTGATTCACAAGAGATGAATTGTGAATGCAGATGGAGTAGAAAACACAATTCTCAAAGAAAATATTGGGGTCTGTCCTTTTGTTTTCTAAAATTAGTTTAGTACCTCTATTTCAATTAATGAAACATAGTACTCAATTTCATGACCTTATTTAGTTTGGGAGCAGGGTTCCATTATCTAAATAAAGTGAAAGTACTAATAAAAGAGTTCATATAGTAGAGAAACGTTAGAGGATATGTCTTTGTAAAAGAGAATTGGAAACTTTGCGAGGTGAATGCTGTCATAAATGATAGAATCATAGATAGAATCATAAATAAAGTACATGCTGTGAGTATTTATCACTGATCTTAGAGCGCAACAGTTTTCAAGGCCATTCAACATTCTTAGAAAACCCTGGATAAAATCAGGTATTAACACTACAGCTCCTGAAAGCCAGAAAGCACTAAAGGATATCTCATAAGGCCAGTAAGCTCACACAGTGTTTTGAGTACCCAGCAGAAGTCTGGTAGTGTGGCAGAGTGGGTTGTCCTTTCAAGGTATTCTATTGAGCTGATGTTCTTCAAGAGGAAGCAGAGCAAGGCCTTTCTGTTTGCACTTTCTAATTGGCAAGTGAATGTGGATTTGTGATGGGTAGGAAGGCTTATTTGAGTTCCTGGTATATCTCCTGAAATTCTTTACAGAAGTTGTTGTAGTTTACTTACTGCAAAAGCAGCTGCTAAAGTCTTTCATTTAGAGGATAATTTAGGAAAACTAGCCAAGTCAAGGAAACCAGAGGAAAAATTTCCCATCTTTTTGCCACCTGAGTTTTTCACTGTTCACAAGAGTGAAAACGTTGTCAAGAGCTTAAATGACACATTGCCTTGAGAGCATCACTTTGTGCAAATATAAAAGTCCTCTTGCTATTAGTCCTTTTTTTCATTGTTTTAAGGTTTTGCAAGAAGAATTACAAAATTATTTATTAAAATACTAGTTTTGGTGCTTTAGTATGCTAGCCCCATACTGTTTTAACAGGAACAAGTCTTGATTAATGAATGTATACTTTCAAATTTCTAAATGCATTGTAAACACATATTTATAAACTCTATGTTAATTTGAATGCAACTGATTGTATTTTGGTCTTAACAGTAGACTTAGTACAAAGAGAAAGCTTTTAACAGCCCTTTGTTTTACAGTGTACAAAATAAATTTAAAAATGTTTTGTGGTTCTGATGTGAGGTGCTCATAAGAAACAAGCCATTTGTCTTGGGAGTTTGAAGCTTCCTTGGCTTCAGGTGGAGAGTTAATGATTCACACGCTGACTTTGGCTATTTTTTCCTGGCACTGCACAGAAAAAAAAAACCAAGTCATACAGGCTCGTAACAGTAGCTCCATACCTAGCTTATTGTACATTGACAGTTGACTGAAAGGGCATGCAGGTTCACGAATAGGTCAGCCATGCTGTTAATTCCTCTCTCAAATATTGTGAAGCCTGTGGTACTTTAAAGACTGGATTAAATTGTTTACCAAACAGGAGACTCTGTTCCTCCACTTCCCTGACCCAGATATGTCATATAACAAATATATCATATGAAGACATAGCAAATCACAATCATTAACGGATGTGTGAGGCTCAAAATAATTTTTCGTTTTAACAATTTAAAGATGTCTCTACTATGAAAAATAAACTAGATGAAACTGCTGGTTGTCATATTGACAGATTGATTGTTACATTGTTGTCATTTTTAATTTGTAGTTTAACAATTTTTTCAGACAAAAGGTGTGCCTAGTTTTAAACTTACCTTTTATTTTCATGTTTTCTCTCTTCTTTTTAATCACTACTAACTCCCTCAGAAATTACACAAAATTATAGACTCCCCAATGCTTCTGTGAAAGCCATCTCTGAGTCAAGCCTTTCAAAAGCACTCAGCTCTACTGCAGCATCCCACTCAATGGAAAGCCACATAGCTTCTATGATTCCCTTCTCTTTTACATGTAGTTTCATTTTGGTCATGGGTTGTTATTACAAAAATCTCTTTCCTAAAGCCATCACTCTCACAAGACTTTCAATTTTGTGATGTAAAGCATGTAAACCATATAGAAAGCCAATTCAATGATTAAGATACTTAGAATTCAGAAACTGTGTTCACTTTCATCCTTTTGCAGATGTAATTTTGAAACTAAACCTAACATTTTAAATATGTGGAATATTGTTAGAACTTTTAGGCATTGAAATAGTAGAAATGTTACTGCCCTACACTGCATCATGCATACATGGGAGAAATGAAGACCATGAAAAATGCTAAATCTGTTGTAATGAAAAGATAAATTATGTCTATGAAGTTATTTTTATTAATTTTTATATCCAAAATGTTAGAGTAGAATCTAAATACCTCTTTCTAAATTCAAACTAAACCACAGTTATTTCCTCAAAATTTCAATAAGTAAATCTCCTGTTCATCTAACTATGCTGTTTACCTCAGAAAATCATATATGAGGCTATGTATGCAGAGGTAACTAAAAACCATATTTTGTGACTAAATAACCACTTAAAAAGAATTCTTTCTTTCTAAAGAAGCATAATTACATTCCTTCTAGGAGGAAGATTAGGAATGGTAATTCTATAAGTAGGTAGTCATTATTTTATCATTTAGTATTAGCTATAATAATGTTAGTCACGATGAACTAATGTGGTATTAATATGGATTTCATATGTACTCTCTTAGGAATGTAATTGCAATTTACCATTTTATTCATATTCAGTCGTTCTAAAGTGTTGCTGAATTAACAGATCCACTTAGCGTTAATCAGTACTCACCTCATTTTATATCAATGACAACTTGTGCCTATGAAGACTATGTAGCACTAATAAAATTGGTGTGGAACCAAGAGATTGCAAGCATAAAAACAAAAACAGAAAATAAACTAATAGTTGGGAAAAACATGGTTGATTTTTCCTAGTACTTTTGCTGGGATAGAGTGAAAAGGTGGATGCTTTGCAAAGAATAGATGGACTTGCTCATTAGCCTAAGAAGAGTCTGACTCTGGAGGTAGCTGTAAGTCAGGAATGAATGACTGAAATGAAGAGCCGCTTATAAGTAACATGAGAAATATGAACCTGTTTCTTTACATCACTGCAGGGAACCCCCTGGTTTTTTCTGTTCCCAGAATATTTCTTCTAATTTGGTTTGTGCCTTGTTTCATTAAAAAATAACAGGATGGAATTTCAAGGTCTGAATGCACAGCTGAAGGATTGTTTGCTTCTTGAAGAAACTCTTTCTCTTCAACATTCCATTTTATTGCTATCCTGTGATTAAGACATCATGATGGTACTCATGAGGGATTCCTTCAGTTGCATTCAAAAGAATTTTTGTAGTACAAGTTAAATTCACTACTTTCTGAAATTATTATGAATAACAACAAAAAAATGTTGTCTCTTTTTGTTGTGGTAGTTTCATAATCTGCTAAGAGATAAAGCTATGTATTTCAGTAATGCTCAAGATATATTGTCATGAGAGCCCAAATAAATGCCCAGGACTACTAGCATAGAGTCTAGGATGTGACAGCATAGGATTTGTGGACTATACATTTATTTACTTGATTGGAATAAAGATTAGTGTTTATCATTTTTTCATTCAAGTTGAAAAGAGAAATGCCTCCTGCATAATCCAGAAATCATCTAGAAATACTGTTCTGTCTTTTGTGTAGACATAAAATAATATTACATTTACACTATAAATCTTTGAGTGTAACTATTTTGTTGTTTTGTCTGGTGTTTTGTTTTGTTTTTTTTCTTTCTGTTTGTTTGTTTGTTTTGTTGGAGGTTCATAAAATCTAGTAGAACCAGCTCCAAACTCCATTGAGCTATAAGAAATTTTGTGCTAGAAGAATTTGGCTCATAATTCTATGTGAGGTGTCAAAATACTGGCCTATTAATAACAATGAGATTTTTTTGCAAATTTTAATAGAAATAAAGACAACACAGCAATTTTTTTCTGCTCTCATGGGCTCTGAATTGTGACTCAGGCTTTTCAAGCTGCTGTTGCTGTTGCTCTTAACAATCAAGGATAACCAAAGCAAAAAAAAATATTCATAGGATGCAAGGACAATATGCTGAAGTCATTGCACAGGAAAAGCGGAAGTGTCAGCAAGAGCTAGCAGACTTGAAGACCAGTTTCTAATTCAATTCTTTTGGTTCAGAAGACAACATAATATTTGGCTACATTGACAAAATAAATTGATTTAACCTGTGATGTTGAGAAATAGAACATTGTTTTAAAGGTGGAACTACTCAGATTATAAAGCAATATGGTAAAACCAACACTGAGTCCTGTAACCAATATTAATTGTCATTTTCAAAGATCTTCCTAGAAGGCAGAGTATTAGTGAAAGAAGCACAGACTAAACTCCACACTTGGAGCTTGAAGTCAGATGAGACACTTACAATAATTCTTTTTGGCTTTTTTTTTTTTTCCCACCATAAATGTAATCAGTTCCAAGTTCTGAAATTGTTTTTTTAGTTCAAACTTTTGAAGAAGCTTTGCTATATGTAGACATAAACAGCATCTTTTTTTAAAAGCACTTTAGGACACATCCAATAAATGTTTAAGTAGGTACTGCAAACATATTATGCACCTGGTACTATCAAAGTACAGGATTAAGAATCCAGATTTGTTGTATAACAGATGATTAGAAGAGGATGAAGAATCTTCAGGAGCCTTCAAGAGATGATGAGTAGGAAATGTTTTAACTTGGAGACTGTACCAGAGATTCAAAGTTACATTTGACATGAATGGGTCCTGAGTCCTTATTGCTGTCCTTCATTTTTCCACTTGTTTGTTGCCCAGACAATGTTCATAGTCACCACTTAACACAGCCTTAGAACTGTTCATTCCAATAACTGACAAATGTATTTAAAATTAAAATTTTCTCCTTTGAAAACCTAACAAGATACTAATGGTAAATCAGGATAGGTTCTTTCTGGACCATATTAGGTTTTGTTCCACAGCGGTGCATTTAAAGTAACTGAGTGTGAATTGCAAACTAAGCTTTGCCTAAAAATAAAACAACCTAGGTCAGTGTTCCTGCAGGCACTTGAAATCTCAGTGTTGTATTAGTTGCCAAAATACTATTCAGATCAGATTCCTATACAGATTTGTCAACAGATTATTTTATAAACACATTGTGCATTGTAGATACATAGTCTCCCTTTATTTTAAGAATACAGCTGATTTTGAATGACAGTAATTTGAGGTCAAATGCTTTAAAAGGAAATGTTCTGTAACGCTTACTTCTGGTTACGCAAAATCTGGTTGTATCCACTCTAGCAGACTAGAACTACAAAATTATTGAAGGTATATCATGACTCAGCTTTGTACTACAAAACTTTGGCAGTATCTGTTATTTCACTTCAAAATATAATTGCTGCTCAACATAAAAGCCTGACAGGTTTTCTTTTGTTTGTTTGTTTTAGTTTTGGGGTTTGTTGTTTGGGTTTTTTCTGGAAAAAAAAAAAAAGGGGGGGGGGGGGGTGGGTGGGGGATTAAAAAAAAAAAAAGTCCTTTGAACACAGAAGTAATTACCATTTGATTTTATTCTAAAGGCTACCAATAAGAAGATTTTGAACTAATAATCTTATCATTAATACTACTTAAAAAGAGAAAGGATTGTGAGGGAGCTCATCATTAGCTGTAGAGATGAAAAATGTAGTTCGTAATGTCAAGTCCTACTGTGGCTGAACATTAGCTGAACATAGCACAGTAGTATATGGTTTGTTAACTGGAGCAAGGCACTTGGATACTATCAGCAAAAAGAGAAATATAAACTAGCTTCTAGTTGAATAATAACCAATTTCCTTTCTATAAGCACAGGCAAGTTAACATTGAAATTTATTTTAACGTGTCAAACCAGTGTCAAGTGATTTGTAGAACTTTAGTAGATATTTTGCTGTTTTCTTAATTAGGTTGAGCTTTAAAAAAAAAAAATAATCCAAAACCACAATAAAGCCAGAAAATGAATTAATCTCAGGATTATCACACATCTGCAAATATTTTGGAATGTGTAATTGTTATGTTCAAATGAAACTTTGCTTTTAGATTTATTGTTAGAAAAGACTCTCTCAGTAAAATATTTCATTAGTTGAGTTAGTTTTTTGTGAGTGTCTTTTTCTACCCACAGTTTCAGTGGGAACAACATCTGGCTCTTTTCCCATAATCAATATAATCTCTTGAGTTCAGTTTCAAAATCAGCTGCAGAGAGTAACAATTAGAGGTTAGAAGACTTAATAGATTTTATAAGAAGCAATTATGTCATTAACAAATTATCAAGTTATCAAGCTGTCTCAGAGATAATACAGAAAAAGCTGAAAGCTTCTGATTGTACAAAAAGAGAGATGTGTCTAAGATAGGAAGAACATGTTACTAATTGAAGTGAGCTATACAGAGTTAACCTTTAGAGCTTTAGTGATGCTGGGAGTCAGGTGCTATATCTAATAATGGATTTTAAAAGCAAGACATAGAGATTCTATTTTGATACCAAAACAAGAGTTTAGGTGTACTACAGGAATTTAAATCTAGCATTTCTCTATTGAAAACCCCTAGATTGCTATGGCCTAACAATTATTAATATTATTTACCTGCTTCTCTGGCATAGAATGAGGTACCTCTTGGTATCTCATTGGATTCTGCCCTGACAATGAAGCTTGAGATGTCCTAGAGTATTTCATTCATGGTGATATAGTGACTCTTGAAGTAGTTGGAAAGTTGTCTTGGGAGAGCAGTGTCATCCTAGGCCACATTTCAGGGATTTTAGTAGGATTTTTCCTCTTCTGTTTCTCAATTATCCATAAATCTGTCCCTAACCATCTGAAAACATGGATGTGATGCTCTACAAGGAGATAGAATGAATAGGTTTAAGCCTTTCAATTACAGCAAGGATTTGAATTTTCTCTTCCACTTTGAGTAATGCACCAGATGCTATTTTAAAGGTCAGCACCTCAACTATAAGGGCCCACATTGTAAATTATGAATATGAGCCCTGTTTGGTTCTTTAGATGATGAGAGTGCAGGCATGTAAGCATTTGAGAAATCAGATGCCAAGTGGTCAAATGTGTCTCCCTAAAATCCTGAATAAAACTGCTAAGAAGCAGGAGTCATGGATAAGCTCTGTACCCAGACTGTCCTCTCTGCTAGGTCTCGGTGGGTTTACAAGCAGCTCTTCATCTCTTCAATCTGCATGCTTTTCTCTTGTATTCTATCCAGAAGTGTCCAGCTTTCCCTTGTGTAAGTGAACAAAGGTACTGTGTTAAGCTTTTGTATTGCAACCATGGTCAGATGTCTACCCCTAATTATACTCTTGGATCTGTTTCCCAATGTAATTATTAAGAGGTGATATTTTTTTAAAGGAAGTCAACAAATAAAATCATCATTGTGCTTAGTGTACTAGAAATTAGCTAGAAGTGTCAAGCTAATGTTTGTTCTTTTGTTTCTGCCGTCACAAATTTTTCATTTAAAAGAAGAAACAAACGACACAAACAAAATTTCTGGTCTTATTCTATCCTATAGATACTGATAACTCTTGAGATGCTATTGAGATGCCAATAACTACTTAAGATGAAGGAGAATCTCCCTACATGTTACATGAATATTTAATATATGAAAAGTTTTCCCCCCTAACATTTTGGCCAGCAGATTGATTATGCCATTAATGAGTTAATGGACAAAGCAATACTATTTTGATCCCAAACAGGCTATACATTTTTGTATAAGGAAATACAATTTTTCTTCACCCTCTAGGGTATAAACTGCAAAATTATGTACAATTATCTAACCACTTATGCAAAAAATTGGAAAAAAAAAAATGGGGAAAAAGAAAATGTTACTTATTCTTCTAACAATGCAAAGAGAGATGATATAACATCAGATACCTGAGATTCATTTTCAGATACACAATCACTAATCCAAAATGGGCATAGGACTAGTGTGAATCCTAATTACTTCCCACATGCAAATCAAAATCATCAAGAAATTCAAAATTTTCGTACTGTATAAAGCAAAAGTCATAGAGGAAGATAAGAATACAAAAGCAGAATAGAAGTGCAATTTTAACTGTTCTGGAGTAAGGTATTTGGTATGACTAAGCCACTTGAACAGAATTGACTAAAACTGCTTGAGTGTGTTAGCTCTGCAAATTCATACACTTTAATGAGCACTGTAGGATCTTCAGTCTCTACCAACCGTAGAGATTAAATTATTTTCAAACACAGTATGGAAAAATAAATCATGTATGTGTCATACTTTCTGTTATATCCCCAGATATGAATGTCATATCATTTTTTAAAAAATGCAAATATCTAAAATGAGAACCATGTTAAGCTATGTGGTAGAAACCACATGTAGCTTTTAGGATTAAAAGAAAGAAAATTATACAGTTATCATCCATACCATGGGATATTCCAGCTCCTAGCCCAGGATTGTACACAAAGCAGAGGAAGAAAAAACAGGAAATTACACTTAAGGTATAAAAAGAACAAGATGTTGAAAATGTCTGCTTTAAATGGCTAAACATCATCTAAACACCTGAAGCCAGAAAGTTGTATGTTTAAGAATTATACAGGCTATGTCAAAAGGAGGATAAATTACAGGGGCAAACTAAAGAATGGCTGAGCTGCTAATTCTTACAGCTAAATATAATTTCAGAAATTACGCATTTGGAAATTTTATCCTTTTGAAACTTTCATTATCAAAGGTTATGTTATCCATAGATGTTACAGAATAATTCATTTTATAAGTGTTCGTATGGATTCAACAGTTCTTATAATTCAGGTTCTGAGTAGTTGAAGCAGGTTGCTGAGCTTTGAAAGACTAAAGATATCCATGGCACAACTGGATACTCCTCTATTAAACTTTATTGTTCTTCATTCTAAACAAGCAATGGCAAAAATGAGACTATCATAGGGTATTCTTCAGTGTACTAGAGAACAGTATAATTCTGTCCCAGAATCCAGTGAATACTGCTTTGCAGTTCATTATTTACATCTGTCTGTCTGATTTCTAATTCTGCTAAATTACACAGCACTACACATAAGATCTTATGGATGTTTTTTATTACTCATTGCATTTTTTAGTTTGTACTTCATTGTTTTTTTCTTTTAGAAATTTTATTCTAACTTTTAATATATAAAAACTACTACAAATTTTCAAGTAATGGTTTACATGTGTTCTCTAAGTGTATTGCAAGTGATTCATTCAAGCCAAATATATGCTACAGCTAACATGCAGTAAAATTACAAGTATTTATATAACTTTGAAGAGTATTAAGGCTACTTAATCTTTGAGTGACACCAATATGGACCCAATTAGCACAGTTTACAGCCACTTCATAATTCCAAAGAATGTGATCATTCAGCTGGAAGCATATTTGACAGAAACTCCATAGTCATGAAGGTAAAAGCTTGCAAGATCACCCAGTAGGATGGAAAAGCTGTCATTCTTTCATCAGTGCTGTTGAATACTAATGTCAAGGTCAGAGAAGTGTAATTTTAGGCTGCCAAAATATTGTTGGATTTGATCTGCTAGCCATGTTTAAAAAGAAAGTAACAAAATAAAAATTGATATACAACTTCGATATGATAGCTACAAAGTTTCAGGTGCTCCCTCACCGCAAATTTTCTGAATCATTCACTGCTTTGATCAGCACTTTTGAATGTATTTTTTCTAATTCTAATATTTGCTTTAGATATCATCCTTCTTATCTAACATAAAAATTGCAACTGAATATGTATTTTACAAATTCTCCATGTTATTTTAAATGCTGATGTGGGTGAATTTGTGTTCGAAATGCGTTACAATTATAGCAAAGATTTGGATGTAAAAATATCTAAATGCTTAATTTAGACATTGGCGTATATAATAAAATGATAGATTTGTCTTTACTCACACTTTTCATCTACATAGCATCATCATCCTAAGCAGGGTTTCTTACTGCTGTCTCCATTGATCTAATAAGCACAAGTAGACAAGATGGACCTAAGCTCTTCTCAGAGTTGTCTTCTGAATCATAGAAGCATGAGAGGCAACAACCACAGCTTTCAACAAGGCAAATTCTTACTAAATATAAGGAAAAACAGTTTCACAGTGAGGATGATCAAGCATTGCATCAGGCTGTCTAGGGAGGCTGTTAAATTTTTATCCTTGGACACAAGGTGTCCTGAGCAACCAGACTTAATTTGTCTGATTTGTGTTAGGTAGGCTTGAATTTCATTCTTCCATTCTTCCTTCCCAACATTCCATGACTGTCATTTTCATTTTGGTAAAACAGTTCTTTATGTAATTGATATAAAATTTTAAAAGTTATCAAGTAAGTATAATTCTGAAAACACTTAAGAGGCTTTTGTAATCCTTAGGTTATGAAAGATATTTAGGAACCTTTTTGTGAACGTCTTTTTGTGAAAGAGTAACTCTCTTCCATGTCACCCTTCAGGAAGTTTAGCTTTAATTCTCAAGTTCACACTGCTTTCTTGCTGCTATCAGCATCTACTCTACTAATAGCTTCACTTCTCTATCCAAACAGAAGAGTTCCCAAATGAATGAGTTAAATCTATAAGCTGATATTGCTCAAGTAGTTTAAATCTGTACATTATTACAGCATAAATTCAGTTCTTTAACTTTCTAAAAAGAGAAGTTCTGGAAAAACAAAATGATGCAACCTCATATTTTCATATCAAGTAGGTAAGGATTTTTAGTTCAGTTTTGGGTTTATATTTAAGTGCTTTTTGGTTTTGATTGATTTTACATTACATGAATATGTCAATGAGCAGTGGCAAACAATACCTCAGTAGGATTGCTTTTCAGATCCAGATACATCTTTGAAAGATGTCTAAAATGACATGTTTGCAGTAAAATATACATGGCCGGGTGAACTTTTCTGGTCTTATCTTGCGCCTCAGTAATTTTAATACAGAAACCAAAGCCTTTGTTCTGATAAACTAGACATGTTCCTAAAATATATTTATTAAAATGAAATATTCAAACATTCCAAGGAGCAAGTATACATACAGCAAATGTATTCTTTTCCTCCTGTGCATGGTTAACTTTCATTCATATTAATGGAGTTATGAACATGCTTCAAGCAGAGAAGACTATCATTTTTAAAACCCGTCTATTGAATATTTGGTTTGGTTAAATTTATGTTGTCTATTTACTACAGTAGGGAAAAATAGTTGCTGGAAGGTAATGCTTCTTTTGAGTTTAACTCTTTTATGAATATCCTTATCTCTATATTCACTAGTGAGTATTTTGAGAATGATTTTTAGAGCCTTGAGAATATTTGAATAAAGATAACTGTATGCCATTTTAATAATTAAAATCTTCTATAGAACGGAACTCCACTATCTGACATTTTTTGCTTGGGTTTTTTTTTTCCGTTCTCCTTAGCAGACAAGTTCTTTTCTACAAAGAGAACAAGCAAATCTAAACCAAGTGTGCTGATTCCCAGTACCTTTAAAAGAGCATTGACACCAAATTAAGGATATTTCTACTCTTTTTTTTTTTGTATAGAGTTTTTAAGAAAAAAATAACTTAAAATCCAAACCTAATCAACTGTGTATAAGGACTGAAAAATGATTGATGTAATTTCAGACTTAAGTCATAAGATCACTTATATGTTGTAAAAACCAGTAAGAAATGTTGGCAAAAATGTGTATATTCTCTACATTGCCTAACCATATTCATAATAGAAGCCTAATATTTAAAGACAAATTAGTCTTTTCAAAATAGTTCTTATGTTTAAAAAGCTGTTTATCCAAAACATACTATGATGGTGTTCATAATTTATTTGAAAACAAACTTGTTTCAGTTTTATTAAGTGCAGAGGCATTTGCTGAACAGCTGACTGTGCATATTTGTTTATTATGGTTTTCCTGTCTGAGATCAAATTCACCAAATCCTTAGGTTTTACATGAAGTTGAAATACATCACTCATAATACAGTTCATATTTTATGATACTCCCCAAGCCTGTACACTTTAGGTTTCTATGTTGACATGTTAGTGATATTTTGAGTATTGTATAGGTATCAAGGTAATAGTGGCAATGAGACAAATTTTCACATGATTTGTGAGTCTCAAAATAAGTCTTTGTAACAGTCAGTGCATCTGTGATACTGCTTTCAAATGCAGTTACGTGTTTTAATGAGTTGAGAGGAAAAAAACCCATGACTCGATGGACTTGGTTCTGTTGAAAACATAGCCGAGTTACTATATCCATATCCTTTCAATTCACAGTATCTTAGTAGGATTCTATAATTACTCTAAATTCCCTATTTTCGGCAGTGAAGGAATCTGTACAGAGAAGTGACTTCATACAAGCCCGGCACCATGCAGTGACTTTTTTTTTTTTTGTTTCAGTTCAAGATCTCTAGCTGATCTCAGAAATGGTGATACTCTAGACTAAGGAGTTTATTATAATTTAGAAGTGTACCTCATTTGTATAAATTCAGTGCTTTCACACATAAAGTGGTTACAAATCAATTAATTTGTACTGCACACAAATTAATCAATGTACCTATAATAATTGCAATGTAAATTCTGTGAGTTTCCATAAGTTTTCATGCAATTTCAGCACTCAGTAAAAGAGACTTTTACAGAAGTCTTGGTAGCAATCTGTACATAAATTTTAATGGTTAAAAACATGCCCTTGAACTCTCTGGTGCGTATCTGAAATCTATGGCATATATGCATTTCTGTTACACACCTAGGTAGGGATACAAACATTTTTAATGTTTGTATAAATGCGCTTTGTTTTAGAAGTTCACGTATATTTTCGTAAGTTCAACTTGCCTTTTTATTCCCTTTGGAAAGAAATATGATCTCTGGTTCTAAAGATTAACTTTAACTGAAAATATTTCAGTCATTGCAGTTTGTTTTCAGTAATTTAAGGTCACTGTTACCTCTGAAAATCTGAGTGGTTAAACATACAGCATGGATGATGCATACACGACCCTTTGGCACAGTACATCTGATAGTGGCTGTTTATATGTGCAATAAAATCCTGATCAATCTCTGACACTTACTAGAATGTTCCTGCTGTGTCGAAATGTGTACTGTAATAGCATTTGCATGTTTCTGTTTCCCTTAAGAGTTCAGTATGCTGCTTCAGAGAAGCAAAGAAAATTAGAAGTAACATGCAGACACTGTGATAGAAATAAATAAAGCAGCAATTTGTAAACTCTTCCAGTCAGATCTTTATATATGAATGCAGGAGTCTCTATGCATTGGTGTAATGTGTATATAACTTAAGTAGGGATTATATTTATATCTTGTGTGTATCAACACAGTTATTTAATTGTACACATTACTGTTTAAATGTAAGAACCTGACCTTTTTCACTTTTACCAATAACTAGACCACAAGAGACACCACTTAGCACACTACTTGAAGATAAAATTAATATCTTTACATTTTAGAAGATGGGGGGGAGGGGGGTGTCCCTTATTTTAAGCACTTAGTTGCAAGACTACAATTCATTAATCATGTTGTACAACATAATCTGCTGAATCTTAATAGGAAAATACTGGGCAAAAATTACCAGATCATCGTTGATTTTACCTTTTTAGCGTGGCAGACAGGTAATACAGTTCAAGGGGATATGTGATCATATAGAAAAAAAATATGGAGAGCATACAGTATAATAGAAATTAACTGGTGGGGGAGGGTAAAAGGTGGAAAAGGATAGGGAAAACTCCTTAGGGAAAAAAAAAATCCAAAATGCCATATTCTAGTATCAGCACAAATTAAACTATAGGAACCATGTGTAAGGTTCCCCCATCCCATGTAGCATCAGTTACTTTTTCTGAGTTTTCACTGCGATGCAAAGCTGATTATATGCATCACAGGAAAAAAATGCAGTTTTCGTTAATCAATTCTTTTAAATAAAATTGTTAATTTCTTTTCTAACTAATAAACTATGTCTGAAGCACTGATAAGGTTGGAGATACTGAAAGCTTCAATATAATTTTTAATGGCTAGAGGATTTATTTCTGTGAAATATAAACTGGATATCCAAGGAATATCTAATGATTCTATCTACCTTCATATCCACTCTGAAATCTGTGAATGACTGTGGGAGAGAATTTTATCTTCATGTTGCAGATGACGAGCTGCTACATAGTATATTTTCCATACATTTTTGTCCCATAATTTCCCTTTTTTGCCTTTAGGAAACATATTCTTTGAAAATTTTATCTGTTTAAAAACAGAGAAAATTAAAAGCACCTGCACAAAATACCACTGCAAGGAATCATGCCAGGTATTTTTTTATTATAAATAAATGTTAAGCTGAAAAGTTAACTGCTCTAATTAATTATGATAAATATAGGTACCATCTGAAATTGAAGAAGCTTAAGTATGTACAATGTCTTTAAAGTAATTCCCTCAGGTCATTTATTTTAGTCAAAATATGCTGGGGTCCAGTGCGCTACAAGAAGAGCCATTTAAAGATATATTTGATACCTTCTGCATCCTAATAGTGTGACTTCTATGTAACTGAAGTTTAAAGAAGTGCTTACTTCCATTGCTAAAAAGGGGAGTTTGTATAGGGAGTCTCTTTTTGGGTTTCTCCTTTTTTAATCTCACTTAGAATGCCATGCTTCAAAATCCTGCCTAATAATCATGATTTCTAAACATGTAAATTTTCATAATATGAAGTAATACTGAACCTCTAAGAAACCTTATTACTACATGAACCAAATCCACCTGAAAACAAGTGTTCCCTAAACTGTGCAATAATCTTTCTGTACTTCTCTGTAGTACAATCTGAGCCATTTACATATGATAAATAAATAATTTTTTTCTTCTTTTTCCTTCATAAAGAGTATGATTGATTAAAATCTTCACAAGTAGGATCTGCTGTCTAGAATTAGGGCTTGCAGTGGGAAAAGCTGTGTTTCTACTGTAGGCTATTGCTGTTGCTACAGGTTATTGCTACTGATAAAGACCCAGCTGCATGGCACATATTTAAAATCATGTGAAACTGTTACAGTTAGCCTCCCACAGAAATATGATTTAAAAAAACCCAAGTAATGTATTTAATAAGGTAATCTTTGCAATAATACTTTCAACACTGCATGTGGTGCAAACTTCTGTCAGTTAGGCAATGCATGTGTAGCAAACAGGCACGATTTTGTATATTTCTGGGAATGAACATACAAATCCTAGCCTTTTACATGCGAAACATCCCACATTTCTTTCTTTTCTCAGTGAGCTACTTGTAGGGATTGTTGGTCCCTTGCCTTTACACAGGAGACACAACACAGGATAACGCTGTCCTAGAGAAGGCTGGAATATTCTACTACAAAATCTTTATAAAAATGTTCATGTTCCTTTGGGGCTTTTTTTTCTTTTGTTGTTTTTTTGGTTGTTTTGTTTGGTTGTTTGGGTTTGGGGTTTTTTCTTTCTTTGTTTTTTTTTGGGGTTTGTTTTGGTTTTTTACTTTTGTCACTTTTCATCAATTACACAAATTCATGCTGTGCTTTCTTTCTGTACTAATTTAGTTTTACCATTTTTATTGTACTTTGTGAGGCTATTTTCCACTACCTTTTTTCTACACTGAGTTATGGAAAAAGTGCTGGTAAAGGCTTCTCTGAACACTGAGTTGCAGTGTTTTGTTCCCATTCAGGTCTCCATGACTTGGGAGTGGGTTGATTTTTTGTTTGTTTGTTTTAAATCTTCTGGTGACTATCTTCAAGTGAGGACAATCCAAAGGAAAACTCTACCAAAATATTTTTACATAAAATGCACATGCATAAAATGTATGTTTGCAGTCATTACTAGGAATTTTATCAAGACTTTAAATGGTACTTTTTTAGCAGACGGATTACAAGAAGACTGAAAAAAAAGGTCCCTAATATTTGCTTTATTAATAAAAGCAGTGCATGCGTCTTCACTATCAGATGTATACAGCCTGTGGGCAATGACCTAATTATTCATATGGGAGTCATATTCATTCCTCGTTTCTAGATATTTGGAGTACTCCCTACCACTTACTGTTTTCCATTCATGCTTTATGAGGAAGGGGAAGTTTCCTCTTTTAACACATTCTGTTTGTTTTATTTACTAAGCTGTACTTTACAAAGCGCCTTGTACCATTGCTCTTCAGTATGCACTGGCTTCCGGGGTGCTAGAGAACAGGTTGTTGCTTGTGATCAACAAAGCATTAAGTAATGTAGTATTTGTCTGTTGAGACCTTTAGTTGTCTAAAATAAATTTATAGTGACTATGGGTGGAGACAGAACCTGAAGGTGGCACCTGCTAATATAATGTTATTAAATTAATATGTGCAAATCTTATTATGTAGAATTATCTACAGTTGTTTCCAGAGACACAGCAAAATTCGTTCAAACTACATTTTGTGCACTTGCTAGCAGTTTGAAAGATGTGTCAAATTAAATGCACTATCCATAAATATGTGATTAGAGTTAATTCAAAAATAGTAAATTTAGATTAAAATAATTAAATAGTTAAATCCAGAATTATTGTATGAAGTGGATTCACAAGACTGAATCAGACCTATTTCAATAAAAAAGCTAATAAAATAATCAGCTCATGTGTTGAAGGAGAAGACAAATATCACTTGAACCTACATCTCCTCTCCTTTCCTGAAAGGCATCTTACATAGTACTGCAGCATCAGAAATTAGTATCACAGTCTTGTAAACAGAATTGACTTAACATCCTCTCAAAAGTAGGGATAATGATCAGACCATTTTTAGTCTAGAGTGTTCTCATCCCACAACATAGTTTAGACCCTAGATACAGGTTAGACCAGTTTTATTGGTAGCAAAGTACACAAAGCAGTTTCTTTTTTTAAAGTTTTTTAGACCAAGGCAAGATCAGGGATATGGGAGTGGTTTACTTAAAATTTTTGTTTTCAGTTATAGTTGGAATGTGGTGTGTAGCCCTTTGAAGGTTTAACAAAACCCACACAAGTATGTTCTTGATCAACAAGCAAAAGATCAAGGAACCTCAAAGAAGGAAAAAGATAATAGAACAAAGAGGATTTTCTATTTGTGAAGCTATGTATTGTACCTTTTTCCTTTATATATGTACAGTAATTGGAAAGCTGACTTCTGATAGCTCATGGGTCATATAACTGAAGTAATAGCTGCAGCTAAATCACAAATCTGACAAATTCATTCTCTTTGACAGGAAGACAGATTTTTCTCTAAATAAAAAAAGATATTTTAAAAGTATGAGTAATTACAGAGAAATATTAAAAAATATTGTTAATGTCCTAGACAAGAAAAAACATCTCTAAAGATGATTAATGGTTATAAGCCATAAAATAAGTGGTTTTAAGCTCTGTCAACTTTGCTTTTCTAATGAGGACTTAACTGCTCCTAAAGTAAAGCCCTTATCTAAGCTGTGTTTTGGATTTCATTCAGTCAATGTGTTGTACAGACACAGTTACTGTTATCATAACCTTTCAGTTCTTGTGTTTTGACATCCCACAGATTTTGTATGTAAGTTTAAGGCTCATGAGATGCAAATTTAGCCTTAATGTCCAAGTACAATTTAATGTGTGATGTAGAGCCATAGAACTCCTCTCAGACTTGCTTATTGCTGCAAAGAGAGCTTTTGTAATTACCAAGGGATTATGTCAGAGTAGGAAAGACCTTGAAAGCAGCTTTCTTGCTGATCAGGAATGTGTTCTGCACAAACTCTGAAACAATCAGATAGAGTAGTGAAGCAGAAGTATATGAACATGTGAAGAGTTCACTGAAAAGGTCCTGATAGAAAGTCCTAATTAAAGAAATAAAAACTGACATTAAAGACTGTGAAATATTCTCACTTCAAAGGGCCTGAGGAGGACTGGAAATAAGATAATGCAAAAACAATGAATTTTTCCTTTATTTTTCTCAGCAACAGAAGTAATGAAAATTGAGTTTAATGGTACATAAATAAAAATAATTAAATGAAATCTAGTTGTAGTGGTACATTACCTGGACTAATATACAAGATGAAGAGACCAATAACCTAGAAATAATTTAGTTACATTTCTGGTTTTATATAAATTAGTGAACAATATTAGACAATATGGTGTAGTGTAACACCAAACTACTTATTATATTGGCTTTGACTTCTTAAATCTTTTTTCTCTGATTATTTTTTTAGTCACTAAGGACCACTGTATTGTGTCTGAACTAATTACTATCAAAAAAAGGCTGTGTGTTATCATACTAAGACATAAAGCTTTGTCCTTCCCTACTTCAGAGTTAAAAGCCAACGAAAGAAATACAATATTTTATTGTGTTATGTGATGAAAATAGTCTGCATCAATGTTGTAAATGCTATTTTGGGTTTGTTTGGGTTTTGTTTTGGTTAGGTTTTTACTTTTGATAAATTCATGTGCCCTAGTCCTTATCATAGAGGATTTAGTGATAAAACTTTCACTTCTATCATGGAAGCTACACTGGCCTGCATTGAGTTATCCATTAATGTTTTCTCCTCAGTGATGCTGAGATAAAAGCATGTTAAGGTGAATTATCATTCAGTAGTGATCAGGTAGAAAAATAATACAATGCTTTTGGAAAATTATATCTATAAATTTAACTAATACAATTCTAAACAGATTTTTTTTCTAAAGAAGTAATTAGCAAAAACTAAATCTTTTTCCAGTTTGCTTATCTATTGAATTCATTAACATATTTTGATTTTATGAGTATTTCTGAATAACGTCAGAAGAAATGTGGTTTTGTGTTTTTTCTAAACTTCAATCCATAACATGCTCAAAAATTAGTTGAAGCTCGTTTGGCTATATTTTTCTCTTCTGAAATATTTATTACATAGTTGAAAGGAAAAATTCTACAAAAAAGTCATGTTATTGTTTGTGACAGCACCGCTAGACCACAGTGGTTTTATTGGTAGTCAGTGACCTGTTGCAATAACCAATAAATCCTAAGTAACACATTCCCCTATTATTGGTAATGACACCTGATCCATCTGTTAGTAATATGGAGATGAACTTCCACAGAGTACTGTTTTTCATTTAATAGTTGTGCCATGAACATATCTGAGATAGGAATAAGTTTTATTAGTATACACCATTTACTATTACAGATCTAAATATTCTCATCAAAGCAGAATTATATTAAGATGATTATATTTTTACTGGAGTCGGATGAAAATTAGGAATTTTCTGTACTAAATCTTCTGTCTCCCTCCCCCAAGAAATTTTAATTGAAAAATGCATGAACTTTCATAACTGGAAAAGATGTTTTACTCTATTGGGAATGTTGTGGGGAGAATGGAACAAGAGAAATACTAAAAGTTAGACTTCCCATGAGAAGCAAAATTTATGCAAATAATCACGTTCATTGGCAAAAAGCTAGATTGAAAAAATCATAATTTACCTTTGTTATTAGCAGGCAAAATGGAAAAGATTGTATTATTTTTGCATGCAATTGTATTCTGTAAAAAAATAGGAAAAATAAGCATTACAAAAGCAGCAGCATGTTCTTATATTCTTGTTAGAAACTAGTGCTTGTGTGTGCTATAGGGAGACGTAGAAAAACAGGCAATAATATTGTATAGCAGCAGCTAAGAATGAAAATTTCTGAGTACTCAGCATTTATATAATCAGCAAATGAAATCACTGAAATAATTGCATTAAGCTAAAAATGTTCCTTTATTCAAAGTCATGCTGTATTTCTAACTTAACTTTTTGATTTATCAGCCTTTTGCTGTTGAAACACACTTTCTGTTTGAAAGATTTACATGCAGTTAACTGATCATTGATATTCCTGGAGCTTCTGAGTGCTGTCAGAAAAACATGAAGATTTTAGGAGTAAAATAGTGAAAAAGAAAGAAAAATAAGATAAATGAATTATGCTTTGTTCAAATTTAAGCAACAAAAAAAAAAAAATCTGTATATAATCTTCAGGAAAGCAAATTAATTGGTTAGTGCTGATGGCAAATTTTGTTGAAAGCAAATTCTCAGGTCAGTGCTGATCGCAAGTAGTCAGGAATTCAGGTATAATTTTCTGTTATTCTGATTAATTTTCTCATAAAACAGATTGAGATGTGTTTGGAGGCAGTATATAATAAATAAAACATAGAATACTATATTGAAACAAGAGGCTTGTAATCATGATATCATAGAAATTCAAAGCTAATTTTGCCAGATGAACAATAATGACTTTGTGTCAGTATCTTCAAAAAAAAAGAAAGAAAGCATGACCATGCGCTAAAAAGTATGATGAATATATCCTGCACAATTTGAAATGTTACCTTAATAGAGCTTCTGCTGTAATATCTTCCTCTCACTCTATGAGTTGTCAGAATGTAATTTGCAAAATAGTTCTTAAATGGCAGTCAATCCTACCTCCAGATGGGTTACTAGTGTATACTACATACATATATGTCCTGGTTTGAGGAAGAACAGAACTAATTCTGTTCAGAGATTTTACAGTTCAGCTCAGTTCTTCTAACTAACTGCATTGTCTGAAGTTAGCAGCCTGTTTTCACATGCAGTGTCTGCTTCTAGCAGTGATAACACCCCATGTTTAGAGTTACTACCAAGGATTGGTGTGCAGACCAAGGCCACTGCTGGATCTTGGATACCATGTTAGGGGATGCAGAAAGTAATAGGTGGCACCTGCAGGGAGGGGAGGGGACACGATAGGTGACCCCAAAGTGGCCAGCGAGGGATTCCATCCCATATACATCATATTTGGTATAAAGCTGAGGGATCATGAGGGTCAAGCTCAGCTCAGCTCTTCCAGCTTTTTGCTTGCTTCTTCAGTGGCTGGCATGTGAGGAGGACTGTCAAATATCTGAATATATTACTGGTGAATAAATTGATCACTAAAATTTAAAAACCTCTGTTAATCTAATTATTTTTTTAAAATTCAGACTAAATTTGGAATGACTTTCCTCTTGCCAAAAAGAAGCAAGAACAGATTTACAAAGCTAGCAATGAGGAGAAAACTGTTGTCTTCTTTCCCCACCTTCTTCTCACCATCTTTCTTTCTCCATCCATTCACCTCTACCCCCACAAAGCTGAAGACCTCACCATGTGTCTTGGTTTTTTTTAATGCAGTAACTCCTATGTATAGGAGACTAGGTTTCAACTCCTTTCCCCAGATGAGATTTAAGCCTTTATTTTCTACCTTCCAGTGGAATCATCTAGCCACTGGATATTCTGCAGTGGTATGCTCTCACCTGAACTATTTGAACTGCTACTTTGACCTAGCTGTGTGCCTCCCAAGTGGATGCTTTAACCACCAGACCAAAGAGTCATTCTCTCTCTTTGACTCAGTATTTAAATAATCCATGCAGAACAGCTTTTTCCGTGGGGATCGAGAGAAGCCAATTATAGATTTCTCACTGGTTTAAGAACTCTTCTGGGAAAGTGAAAATGTGGGTTTAAGAACGTGCAGACAAAGAAGGTCTTGAACCTGATTGTCCCACATTGTATATCAGATGAGGCCCTAACCACGAAGCTATTTAATAAATGAAGAGAGGCGGGATTCTCTTTAATTCCATGAATGATTTACAAAGACTACGTAAACCTAATCTTTCATTTCCAGTTCTTTAGTTTTGTGTTTAAATAGTTTCTGCAGTTGCCTATGTCTCTGGTAAGTGTACAGATTAATGATTGGAAAAAAATAGTAATTTTAGGAAAGGTGAAGGATAACTTTTCTCCACACTTTTTTTTCCTAAATATTTCTGTCAGTGACAAATGAAATCTAAGTATGGTTTTAATTGGCAATAAATGCAAAATTTTCTGTTAAACAATGGGAGCGTGAGTGGAGGAGGGGGAAGATGACTGTTTTTTTCAATGCCCCTTTTGTTAAAGCATCTACATGAAAAACTCTTAATACACAAAGCCCTGTTACATACCTGTTTCCATATTTCCAAACACTCCTTAATTCAACAACGTGTACTGAACTAGGATGCTTTCATTAAAAAGGTCTAGTAGAAGTTGCTAGCTAGGAGTACTCATTTCAATTCAGACACAAATAAACAAGACTGCTGTTTATGACTTCAGAGTCACCTTTCTTTGCAGCTTACATTGCCAAAGCTTACAAAGACAAAATAAAATATAGGTGAATTTTTTAACGGGCCAGGAGGTGAAAGCCAGCAAAATCTTCCAGGAAACAGTCACCTATTGACCACTTGCAGGAAAATGTCTCAGTAATAGTATTCACATACAGAACTAATTGTTAAATGTTGCAAATCTGTCCAGAGTCAATCAGCAGGTTTGCTGATACCAGTTATGAAACCCAGGGCTCCTGAATCTTAACTCAGTGAATTATCTCTTCCTTTAGGGCTGTAATAAAGGAATAAGAATGGTAGTGTTCTATCTTCCAACTAAAAAGAGGGCTTGTCTTTAATCCCGATTTCTCAAGCTATCTTTTGCTTTCTGTCAGTGAATGAATGGTCAAGAACATAATGCTCTTCCTTCTCCAAGACATAAACAAGAGAAAGATCAAGACATAATCCAAAGAACAAAACTGACTGGCTTACTTCAGCTCTCCCTTTCAGTTTACCCAGAAAAAGAAAGAAATCCTTTCCTTTTCTGGTTACACATATTCACAGAGATCCGCTGTGTATTTCACGGTGAAAGTGAATAGTCTTTGCACATTTAGTGTCCTAGTCTGCCACAGAAGGCGCTTGTGCCATAGTGGATATTTAGGCATCTCCGATGCTATCACTTTAAATCAGAAGATTTTTATGAAATAGCTAACATCTGTTGTGTTGCTGCTGCTTTTTCATTAAACGGTAATAGGAAAAGTACTTGAACTCTGAATTGTTCATCTGTGTCAGTTCTTCCTAAATAATGCATTGTTCTGAAAGACGTTCTTATCAGAATCTCCAAATAAATCAATGTTTTTGCTAGAAGAGTCAGTTGTAAATGCTAATTGTTAATTTGTTCTTTGTTGACTTTTTTTGCAAAAGGATATAGTACAATGGATTCTTACAGTTCACTGAGGAAAAAACATTGCTGGTAAAACCTTCATGAGTTTTCTTTTCAACTAAGCATCTGTCATTCTTGATAATGCTGGACCTTTTTAGTCCATCAGAAAAAGTCAATGCAAGAAAAAACAGTTTATTTTCTGGAGAGACTAGGTATTTCAACCAATGTTTTATTTTAAAAATGAAAAATGTTTTCTGAACTACAGGGGTTAAAACAATCATAAAATGCAAATAATCAAACTTTATCTCTTTCCTCCCACTCCTTTGGACTTAAAAAGCATGCAAGAAAATTAGTAATAATACCTTGTAATAGTAATACACTTTATGTTGTTTCTTATCTAAGAATCTTCTCTTTATGGATTTCACAAAAGAAGAAAAAGGCATATTTAGCAATACACAAAATAAGCATCCAAGAGATAAATCTTTAAAGTGATCATCTCCAAATACAAATATGAAGCATCAGTACACGGAAAACTTCTTCACTGAATGTGGGGTTTGAAGAAACCTGTAACCTGTCTATGAAATCAGCCAAGCATGCAGATAGGGATGTGTTTCTTCTGTATTGCCCACTCAGCATAGAAAGGGAGCTAGCTGGCAGCATCAACCAGTTGCAAAGATAATAGAAACAGAGCAGGAGACGGTGCCTTCTTTTTTGGCAGAAAATTTCTTTCTGAACATCCCTCGGTTATCTCAGCAGCATTCTTTCAAGATTTCCCATGGTTAACTCCCTCCTGCTCCAGTCTGTATTTTGTATCAAATCTGTCTCTTCCAACTTAAAGCTTCTGCTATCGTTATTCAGGTAAAATCTTCTTCAACCACACTTGCCACCTGAAATTCTTTTCTTACTTCATCTGGTGTCAGAAGACTAAAATTGATATTCAGGAACTTCTGTAACAACAACAACAACAAATAAAAGAAATCCCAAACTGAAACTCTTGCAAGCATGGGAACCTTTGCTGGATTATTTTTCTCAAAAACAAGCAAAATTTAAAAATAAAAACTATGATAATAATAAAAAAAAAAAAAGGAGCAAAAAAATATAAAGCTTGCTTTTCTTAGAATAAATTTAGGTCCAACACATTTTAAATTACAATTCTCTATGTTCATCTTTACTAAGAAAATTTTCAAAAATAGATTGTTTGGCTCAGTTGACATTTCATGATGAGGTGCCTCTAGCTTTCTGCTTCAAGGCCTCTCTGTCTTGTTGAGTCAAGCCTGTGCTGGAGCCTTGTGTATTTCTCTGTATTTTTTTATATTATTTAGTAGATATATTTAATCTCCGGTTAAATGAACGAGGCTTTTCAAAATGATTTTCCAATCCTGTAGATATTTACCAAGTAGAATAATAATGCTTAGTGCTTGAGTTAAGGTAAGTCTTCAGATATGGACTACTGAAGCACACAGGTATCTATTTTGTGTGAATTTATGCTTAGATTCTACAGGATGTCCGTTTGTTCATGAAAAATGTTTAGAAAGTCTGTTTTTATGTTCATGCTTAAACAATTAATTATTTAGGTCTCAATCAAGAAAGTGTGAATATATGACAAGTGCAATTTTTAATAAAATATTTCTAACTAGACCTTTTAATTTGGTTTGTATAAAGCAGACAAATGCTCACTCTTTGTAGAAGTGATATACTTCATTTAAAATTGTGGGTTTTCTTTTGTAGTTATACTTTATTTTCACTTTTCCTATAAAAATGTGGCAAAATCCACATTTACCTGAAGCATAACTATGTATAGTAGAACTGGAACTTCTATTATGTAGTCCCTGCCTGAATGTCACACCAAGGCCACGTAAGTCACTTCAGCACCAGTCAGAGATGTTTAAAAACACTTCTGAGTACTTTAATTGTTCATCAAGACCTAACCCTTTGAACATTGCTTTAGGCATTTTGGCTGTGCTCTGAGTCACTGAAGCAAAATTGGAGCATCTGGATGCAGTGTCAAAATAGCCCAGGCAGCTTCAGTGCAGCACCCAAGTGGATAATCTCAACACAGAATACAAACACTGCATTAGTGATTGCCGGAAGGCTACAGTTCATCTTTCTCTGAAATGCAATACAAGAAAGTACAAGAAAAGTTAAAGGATGATACTTTTTTCCCTTTGTATCTTGTGTTGTGTGAACAAAGAATCAAGCTGTGTTTTGATGTTTCGTCAAGTGTTTGGCAGCATTTTCAATCCTCATTTGCCCTACTAATCCACAGATTTTTCTCTTCTTTGGACAAAGCAATGAATGACTGTTAACAGTTTATGCTGAATTAGATATGTGGGTGCAAAAGAAAGCATCCAGTTCATGATGTTACCTCTGAAACCAAGTAGTAGAAGAAAAAAATATTATAATATTTTAGTTGCCTATTATTAACATAGCATACAATTCTACTCTGTTAAATGGTACATAAAATATCCATAGTTCTGCGAGATACATGAAATTATATTTCTTTCACTTGCTTTATTCTCACAGAAGGCAGAAAAATTGTGTTCCTTTGATTGGAAAGTGCATTGTAAGTAATTTTTTGTTTCTCCTGTTGAATCAGGTGTCACATTTCATTTCTCTGAATATGCTAAAATTTTATTTCATGGATAAGACTGGTTTCTTTCTTGAAAACTGGTGCATGAGTAATACTCTTTAAGAGCCCATGAGACATCTGGCATGTGGCTACAGATACAATCCCCAAGACAGATTTCTTTTGCCGTAGGCGAGAATAGTTTATGTAAGGCTTAGGTCAACAGGTCAAGAAATATAAATGCAGAAGCATGCTAAACATACCACCTGACATCAGGCTCTGCCTGGAAATGCTGTATTCCAAGGCTCTAGCATGGCTGATCTGTAGAGTGCACATCAGAATGAATACTGGAGAGCAAAACTGGGGCACAGCAGCATATAGCTTATTTTTCTGACTACCTGTTTTTCTGGCTGTGCTTCCATGATTTTATAATTATATGTATATGCAGTGGAACTAAATACAACCAGAAGCATCAGACTGATTTGATTCTTTATTTTTATGTAATTCAGATACTACATGTATTTTGGGTATATATATATATGTATATAAAATCAACACAGAATAGAATCATTAGTTGTTCATTGATAGTAAAAAAACTCTGCTAAACACACTGCTTCACACTATTATTCAAACTATCCACACTAGTCTTACAAATACAGTACCAAAATATATTCCATTTGGAACATGTTAAGTAAATGGGTGACACTTTTTCTAACATGTCTAATTGTCATTAATTAGTTAGTATTCCTTGTAATTGCACTGATCATAATGAATTCATTCAGTATTAACGTGAACATTATATATCTTTTTAAGGAACTCCATTATAATTCAGCAATAATTAATGTACATATTAAATGAAGTGTTACTAGTCAATGCTATTATAAAGCCATGTTGTTTCATTTGAAAAGCTTTAGAGCAAGCTGTGTTTAATCTGATTGGTATTCTGATAGTTGCCAAGAGGTATTCTGCAATGGCAAAGGGCAATTCACATTGGGAGACTTGTTAACTTTTCAGAGAGATTCCATGTTTGCACTTGTCTACTGATCCACTTTTAACATTTGAGGCAAGATACTTCATGGACATGATAATGAAAAAAAAAAAAAAAGTCTTAACTATCCTAAAACCATGAAAAAAATCCTATGTTTCAGCCCTTACCTGATAAAGGAGTTCTGTATTTATAAGTGAAAAACTGATTGTTCTTCCCTTCTACCCTCCAAGAGTCATCTAAAACTGAGAACCAAGTATTTTCCATATATCACTCATACATACAATTAGTTGCCTTGAAGGCATCCATGCTCACTTCAGGGAGCTACATATAAATAATGAGTAGGGCAAACATAGCAGAA
Organism: Todiramphus chloris collaris; assembly: GCA_025345505.1. NCBI lineage: Eukaryota > Metazoa > Chordata > Aves > Coraciiformes > Alcedinidae > Todiramphus > Todiramphus chloris. Next base: position 7,522,926 of record JANVCC010000035.1, read on the forward strand.
GTAGTATGATCATATTGGATTAGGATAAGAATTGTCTGGCCAGCATCCTGTCTCTGGGCAGTGATTATAAATATATGCCTAGAGAAAAATAAGAATTACATGATACTTTTCCAGACGTTCACCAGTCTTCAACAGTTTTATCTGAAGAGATTTAATCAGATGTATATGATTTCTAAAGATTAAGATTTTGTTGGTTGTCTCCTCCATGAATCTATTCCTGTAAACCTATTTAAACCTTAGAATAGTGTGCTTGGACAATGAGTTGCATGAGTGCTGTTCATTTTGTGCATAAAGAACTATTTTTCTATTTGTTTTGAATGTGGTTTCTTCTAGCTTGACTTGACTCTACATTGTGTTGCGTTTGAGCTGGAAAAACACTAAACTGTTAAAGCCAGTCCATACTCTCTTTGCTACCCATGATTTGTAAGCCCATAGCCTTTATTTGAGATCTTTTCAAGAGAAGTATCTTACTCTGCTACCAGTACAGAAGCTGTTGATCATCTTTGTTCCCTCTCTTTGGGTTTTGTATGCTACACATGTGTTTCAAAATACAACAGGTTCTTAGGTTTCTACTACTTAAAAATTATTCCCCCAGCTTTTCTTCTCTAATTTCTTACGGAATACTGACATTGAACAGTTATGTAACTGTTGGCTCATTTCTTCATGGCAATTGTCAGCTGCAAGCCCACTACATTATACACATTGCTAAATTCCCCACCTCCCCCTCCCCTGCCTTGTGCATCACTTTATATTTGTTTACAGGGCATTTAATCTGCCCTTGTATTGCCGCCTCAGGAAGTCATGTAAATTGTTTCTGGAGTTTTACACTGTCAGTCCTTGTCCTGACTCTCCCAAATAACTCTCATCAGGAACATTTCTCACCAGCTCTCAGGGCCTTTTCCCAGATCATTTATGAATGTTGAACAGCACAGGCTCTAGAAAAGATCTTTGCAAAACTCTGGATTTACTCCTAAAACTACTACTTGGTCTTTAAAGGATCAGTTAGACATGCTTTCATTCTCACTTTTTTAAACAAACTTATTTTTTTATACCATGTGTTGAGAAACTTTAGCAAAAGCCTTTTTTCAAGGTAAACTCCAACTAAGCAACTTCAGGCAATGAAATTACATTCATGAGTGCGTTCAACAATTCAAAGTACCTCAGTAGGTTTCTAAAGCAAAATTTTCTTTTACAAAAGCCATCTTTACTTGTCTGAAGTATAGCATATTTATCTAATGTCCACTCTTGAATTTTTTATTGTAGTTTATATTAACTTGCCTAATATGAATATCAGTCTCGCAGACTGTCTTCTTTACATCTGCCATTTAACTCTTTTTCCAAGTTTGTTTTCACCAAATTTTACATCTAGCTCTCAGTACCTTTGCAATTTTAGGTGAGAGATAATGCACCATCACTAGTCAATAAGCTGTTTCATATGTGAATTTTATTGTAACTCTTGAGTAAATACTACCTTAACTAATGATTTGTTACTGTTCATTTTCTCCTTCAAGTGGATATTCCCACTGAGAGTTATTAGGATACATTATTACTCAGTGAGCAATCTTTACCTGTAGTTTTACAAAATATGTCAATGTAATGCTAATTAATAAGAAGTCAGCTAATCTATGAACTTCTGACTTCTGCTGAAATATTTGACCTTGGGCGAATCGCTTAACCTCTGCACTTCTGTATTGGTTCCCTTCCTGAAATGGAAATAATGGAATTAGTGTTCCCTTTAAAACTGTTGAGCTTTACAGATTACATGTATGCTATATATTCTTATTTATTTTTCATACTAAAATGATTTAAATTTTGGAATAGAATAGTGATTACAATAATATAAATTTTAACAGTTATTAAATAGATACCCTTCTGAAAGAGAGAATCAGAAACTAATTGGAACCACCCTAGATTTTTAAAAAGTTCTTTAGATACTTCAGAAAGTTAAAAGATGAAAAATGGTTTTATACAGTACATGCTAATTTCTCTACTTCCTTTTGCAAATGTCCTTATTTCAATTGATGCATTAATAAGGAAGTAATTCTCCTTAGTCTTTATATCATATAAACATATATGTAGAAATTCAAAATGTATTTTGTACCAATAACTCAGAAATATTGAAAATACTTGTTGATATGGTGGATTAAAATAGACCAGCACACTCACTGCAAGTATTGCTTCTAATTGAACTCAGCAGTTGTCACTTGTGAAGTATTAATACCATTTTTGTCCTCCTTTTGTGTCAGAATCTTTTCCATCTTTCAAGCATTGAAGTAGCCTTCTCTCTTTCGCAGGCAAAATTCATTCATTCAGTATCTAGCTTCCTGCTTCTCTGTAGAGGAGACTGCAGCATTAAACTTTAAATAGATCAAAATCAAATCTGGTTATGCTCAAATACATAATGTTTAAGGTTACATGCTGAAAGCTTGGTTTTCTAAAGTAAACCAGCTAAGGGTGTTGTCAGTACTACTCTTCCTGTTGTTGTATGCCTTCCAGCTTTCAGTGTTGTCAAGCACTTTTCTGTTTAGATCTTATCTTAGGCTCTGTGGAAGTCTTCTTCCTTACAGGCTAGAGATACTTAGCTAAGAACAGTCCTGTCTACCTTAATGTTGTTCCATAACATGTCATTAAAAATCTTTTTTATAAACAATGATGTAAAGTACTTGGCTCCAGTTACTATTAGTGACTGTTTTAAAGATACTAAGTTCTGAAACCTGTGGTTGAAATGAAAGGGAGATGTTGATCCAGAGCACTTGTAGAAGTAAGATTACTGGCATATAGAAGTTGTTAGTATCTTCTAAAATTGTTGTATCTCTCATTGTGGTTTAAATATTAGTAAATATATAATATACTATTTCTGTATAATACTATTTTATCTATTAATGAAAAGGGTGAATTCTATGTTTCTGACTCTCTTTAGAGGTGGCAAAATTGTTTAAAAGGTTCAGTGACAAAACTAATGGCATTTCAATTTTTTATTGAAAAATACGTCAATTATTAGGAGCAATTTAATTTATAGTATGTTATGCATATTTTGTGAGCATACAAAATGTGATTTTTACTAATACTTATTTGACAGCACAAATAGAAGTCAAGCTTAGGCTCACTTCTACCTTTCTGTTTTGTACTAGTTTGGATAGATAGTAGATTTTTTTTTTTTTCCTTTTTAATCTGGTACTTCATTAACTTCTTTATGACATTTTAAGGCCTTTGTTCTTATTCTTATTTTCTGCTTTCCTGAGTGATGCTGCTGTTTGCCTTTTTAAGTACCTGCATGATGGCTATTCTGGAGCTATTCTGTGGAAATGGGAATATTTCAGTTAGATCAGTCTTTCAGTGATACACCTAGTTCTTTTACAGTAGGATGAAGTTAGGGAAATGACTATGCAGGAATATGCATGAAGAGTTTTCTCACAGACATATATGAAATCAGCTAGTAATCCAAACAAAAAAATGTCTTTAAAATGTGATTGTCTTGAATCAATTTAATTAAAAGGAATTTCAAAGTACCAGGAGAGATTTTTCTTCCTGACTGGGATCCCAGCAAGGAGGATCAGATTGCAAGTTGCATATTGTGTGCCCAGTGCTTCAGCATTCTTAGGGATTCTGTCCCATTGCTTTCACTTAAACTTTGCTTTTCAAGATTAGGATTTGGACCTATCTCAGTAGAGGAATTAAAAAACAAGTGCCTAAAGATACACTAACAGATACATAATATGCCACATTTTAGCCCAGAGCCCCTTTCTATAGTGTTGTTTAAGCTCTCAGAAAAATAGTATTTACAATGAAAACCTGTAACAATTTTTTACAGTGCTTGCTAGCGGGCACTGATTTAATGCTAATGTGACAGCTAAGATTTTTAGTGAGAGACACTTTTATTTCCCTGATAAGAGAAGTGTTACACAGTCTGAAAAACAGACAGATTTTTCTTGCCATTGTCTCCTCATGTTTGTGCCAGTAGGGATTTGCTGACTACTCAAATTATCTTTCACAATTTAGCACATGTCTATCTATTATAGAAATGTTTATCTTCCTTTCTGACATTTCTCTAAAATGCCTTATTTAAAAAAAAAAAAAAGACAAGACTTTTTTTGTTAATAAGTGGCTACCTAATATTCCCCCCAAAATCTGCTAGACTTTTATAATGCAAAGCTTCAATTTAGGATGAGCTTGCATTCTAGCGCAAAAAAAAAAAAAAAGTGTTCCACCTTAATCTTTTTAATTTAAATGTAATTTTCTATTTTTGAAATATATATAATCAAACTTATTTTATGCCTCTGACATTTTTTTCAACCTTTGTTGCAGGAATTTCATATAATGATAATTGCATTTTAGGGGAAATCTTGATGTAGAATCTGAGTGGACGAAAGATAGTGCCACTATCATTCTGCCCTTGAACAGGAAGTGTGGATTTGCTGTTTTGCTTTTGTGTTTCAAAGGTGATGTATTTGGACCAAAGGAAAATTACTAGCAGTAATTTCTGACTTTGAAGGCAAAGTTTTCAATTCTTCTCTGTAAATCACACTAACCTTTAAATAGTATTAACGTGTTTCTACTAAAGTGATCAGTTCACTCTCAGATGGCAAAGAGAATTCACTTACAAGTTCACAGAAATACATGGAGCATTATAGTTAAATAACCCTAGATATTTACAGATAGAGCAATTGATTATTATGAATCACAATCTATTTATATTTTCAAAGTTCTTAAAGCTATTAAGAGCTACAGACCATTTCCATCAAATATCCCTTTTTGAATGAAAACTGTGATGTGGAAGATAGGTTGTATTTCAGTGAAAAAGAACTCTTGACTTAGGCCGTGATTTGTGCATGAGGCTCTTTAAGTAAGACTTTGAAAGGTTTTATCATGGTTTTCAGAAATCGTGAATCATTTCTTCATTCATTACTTTGGCCACAGTAGACAGATTATTCCTACTATTGTCATCAGTATCATCCCATGTGACATTTTAATTCCTCAGTGTGGTGTCTAAAACCAGTTATCCTGGAAAGTGTGATAAAGTATTCTTATCTATGATAATTCTGAATAAAAAGAAACATTTTCTGTATGTTTAACCACTATGCCAGTTTTCCTATTGTCTTGGTTTGAAAGACAGGTGTCTGCCAAGGAAGGCAGGAGTCCCCCTTGGAATGGAAGTGCAACCCCCTCCCCTCCGAATGCTTATAATTTTGAAATTAAGGGGCTTTCAGGCAAAGATATGAGGGATAGGAATAACCATTCTTTACTAAAAAAAAAAATATATATATATATAAAAACACCAAGGCAATCAAACAACAATAACTATGGCAGTAACAACAAACAGCGCCAGGAACTCAGTCCCAACCTCTCGGGCGGCTCCCGGGGAACAGGGAGGGCGCGATGGTCTCCCCGCTCCGGAGCCAGCTCAGTCCCCACGGGGCAATGGCCGACGAAAAAGCCCGCATCACGAACCCGTGTGGGCAGCCGATCCCGGTGTCCAGCAGGATCCCCGGGAGACAGCAGGGGTAGAAGGAGAAACAGGAGACACAGCAGGGGCGACCTTTCTCCAAGCTGATCCCGGTACGCAGCAGGATCCTTGTGAGACAGCAGGGGTAGAAGAAGGAGACGCTGTGGGGACGACTTCTCTCCACCAGGAGGGCAGCTTCTCCTCCCCTCGAATGCAGGGAGCAAAACAAGAACCCCAGGGGCTCCACCCAACCCCCTTCATTCAGCTGGCTGGACCCCTCCCCCTGTGGCCAGGTCTTTTTGCCTCTCTAAGTACAGCAATTTATCTCCTTGACCAACAAGTATGGAAAAATTCTTTAAGAGAAAAAGGAAAAACAGAAGAACTCCCCAAAACCCCAACACCTATTTTGAAATTTTAATAATTGGTTTAGAAACATGTGGTTCATTCAGATAAACATTTTCAACAGAGGTGATGATGGATTGAGCTGGAAATTGCCATGGTTCTTTCCTGTTTTTTCAGTTATGCTGTGAGAGAGAATATTTCATTTGGTATCAAATTCCACCATTCAGGTTACTAAAACTATTACAACAGTACTAATTCAATCACCAGATCATTATCAAGCCAGTACTATCACCTTGATTAGATAAGGTATCCTGAACTATGGATTCAGTAGAATTCATATTGGTATTACAGCTTCCGTCCATTACTTGAAAGGCATTTTCTTATATCTGCAGTTATCTAAACTATTATATTTTGGAAATAAGTTTATCAAAATTTTTAAACTGTGCAACAAATGCAGCTATTATATATATGAACTAGAAAATACCAACAGCTTCCTCAGGTTAGCTGTACTCATACTTGCTTACTGTTTTGTGTTTTAAGTAATGCATTTGCAGCTGAAGCTATTTCTTATTAGGATTCACCTGAGGCAGGTATTTCAGGTGCCTCTAACATGTTAGACATTACTAGTCCTTTTTTAATGCATAGTTGTGTGTTTGAGCATAGCTCTCATTTAAAGTACTGTGGAGTTGAATCTACCCTGTGGTAACACTGGAAGAAGCAAAGCTACCTAGAGGTTCCAAGCTTGCAGTGCTCATTAGTCTTCAAACAGCCTCTGCCTCAGACCAGGGTGCAAAATGAGTGGTTGGAGCTACAGTATTGTTTTCCTTTCAATCCTCCAACCTAGCTTCGTATTTTTAGTTTCTTCCTTGTGCTAAGTAGAGGTATTTATCAGATTTTGCAGAAGAAAGATAATAACGTAGAAAAGCATTCTTGCAGCCGGCTTTGTGAACCTCACAGCAACCTTATTTCTGACGTGCATCATTCTTTCATGCTCTCTCTGTTGAGACTGCCTAAACAATTATTCCATTTATACTCTAGCAAACTTCCACACAAATTCACAACATAATTAAATTACACTCAGAAGTTCTCTGGCCAAGCTAAGTCTATTTTGAACAACTTCAGAACTATCAAAGTTAAAGAAAAACATTTCAAGAAAGAATACGGGGTTTGCAACAAATTTCTTCTGGGGAAAAAAAAATCATTTTCTATGTAACTTTGTTTTTATTACATTTCAAATAGCTTTCTTACTGAACTAATTATGTTCAGGACAAACTGAAGGTCTCTTAAGAGGGAGTGTATACAGTTAGTGCAGTGCAGTAATGTACATTTTCAGTATTGCCCTCTAAGCCAGATGTCAGAGAACAAGAATAAGGATTGAATTTCATGACCATCACTGAAGTACTTCCTTTTCTTCTTAAAGGCAGGAAAGAAGCAACTAGATTTGACAGATGAGGAAGCTTTTGTTATACCTCACTAATAGTATTTTATTCAGACACTAAAATGTGAGACTACTAAAGCAATAACTGACCACACAAAAGTAAATTTCCCTGCCCTGTAAAGTTTGGCAATTTCAGTTTATTTTTTAAATACAAATACACTAAAACTTAAGCAAAATGTATAGCTATATTCTTATATAGAAAAAGCTGTTCTCTGGGGTTTTCTCCACTTCTATGGTAGGAAAGGATTCTCAATTTTGTTCACACTTCTGCCATATAATGGTAATAGAAAACACAAATATAGTCTGTAAGTTCTTACAAAGTTAAATACATATATAATGGTCTTTAGGTCCAAGTTACTTCAGCCACAGGGATCAATTGACCTGCTTCATCTTACTGTTAATAAGTAAAGCTACTGGTGATGAAAGGATCTGAGGGGGGAAAAAAAAAAAATTGAAGGACAACTTTCTAGACAGTGTTCTTTTTTTATTAGAAAATATCCAATTATTATCTGAAACTGTTTTCCCTCACACTTCTGAGGGTAAATTACTATACCAGAAATCTACACCCAAAGATATCTGATTTGTTAAAATTCCTTAAACATTGCCATTGGTTCCAAAAAATAACTTCTGAATATTCTGCACAGTAACACAAACTTGGTGCAATTTTTTTCTTGCTCTCTTACAGCAACTGAGATATAATAATGCTCACTGCTAAGAATATATCTTCACAGAACGTTGGGGTTTTTGTCATTAAGCCTATTCTCATTGAACTGCAAGGGTTTATTTGCATACATCTAACTCAATACATACCAGTCCACATTTGGTTTTAATGCCTAATTAACTGTGAAGAAACCTTGACTTCAATAGTATGCTTTAAAATTAATTCCAGTGAACCGTGACTGAATTTGATGTTATAGGCTATTAGATACGATGTAGAAAAATAAGCACTTAATCTATATTATTGTATTGCTCTTACTGCACATGACTGAAAGACTGTTTAGAAATGAGTGCCAGTGTTCTCACATTTGTTGACAATTTGAATGCACAAACCACATAGGTAAAAGGGAAAATTTCACTACCTCTTAAGTTACAATAGAAAGACTACCCAATATGATGATTTTTTTTACATGTAACTCCTATTACTTGTAAATCTGCTTGAGCATCTGCTTTATAAAATGTTCAGGCCAAATGCTAGAACAATTACTAGGATCATCTAATCTCATACATAGATCCACGTGGTTAAATACTGATCTCTATAAAGCAACTCCCTGCCTATGCCCGACTTGAAAGTGTAATGCTCAGCAAGTTTTGTTTGACCTTAGTTTTGATTTCCACATCTTTATCTCCTGTCCTTTGTCTTCATCTTTAGCAGTAAAGGTCATTTACAACAAATCGTTCCTGAGAGCAGTAGCAAATTAATTTTGTAAAGCATTGTCAGCACCACTGAAAATCTCTACCAATACTAAACTTTGCAGGCATGCTAGTAGTTCATCATTTCTGATCTAGATACTATAATTTGAAGTTTTAAAAAATGTATTTCCTAGTTGGTATATTCCATTATTCTTTATGCTCTGCTCTTTTGTCTAAGACTGTAGCATGTAACTGGTTTGGGGTTTTTTTTAGTTTTCATGAATTTATTTAAACTTCAGTTCAAAGCAAAATTTAGTAATCTGCATAGACACTTGTAATTTGATCTCAGGCAGTTCCTGATTCAAATGATAGTCACAAAACTTTTCAAATATTGTATTTTATTATAATGGCTCAACACTTGTGTTATTAGCATAGCACACACCACTTTTCAGTCACTAATACAGAGAAAAACCACTATCCAGAGTCACTTCCAGTAAACTCTAAAACATAACCTGAAAATGTAATTTACCAGGTCTGATGGAAAAGGGGAAGGTTATAAATATGTTCAGTTGCTTCAAGACAGCTGCTCAGTCTTCAAGTAAAGATCTTTTCCAAATAGCAATAACCTATATGCTAGTCACAGGTTAGAGCTCTTAAGGCTTGGTGCCTATATACCTTCCACTAAAAACCAATCCAAACTTACAAACCAAGTTCTAACACTGTGTCCTTCTAGAGTATTCTGTAATGACTTTGTCCAAATGCTCTTGCTTCTCAGTAGATTTGGATGCAGCTGAGGTAGAAATTTATCATTTTCTTCTAACAGTGATTCTGGGCCAGCAGAAGAGCCATATGTCTACAGGGCATTAAAGGACTGCTTTTCAGTGGGAAGCCATGTTGGTGAAATTGTTAGCTCTTCTCTACCACAGTATGATTATGTGTCCCTAGCATATTAACTGCAAATGCAGTCCTGAGCGAAAGAATGTGGGTAACCTGGTTCATGCTACTACATGCTGCTGTTGTAAATACTGTGCTACTTAAAGAAAATTGATAAGTGAATGCAAGTAGCAATTTAGAAAACAATTACTATGAAAAAAAGGAATAAAATCATAGGTCCATTAAAATAAACAGTGTGACTTCCACTGATTTCATCCCAAAGAATCAGCTGATGCTGAACAGCACTGGTTTGTACTGTCTCAGGATACAATTTTTTACAGCTTATTGTTGTTGTTGCTGCCTTTTTTAGGACAGGTGAAACTTTACTGTCATGCTATTTTTTCATACATCTTGAAGCAATTTTGCTTAAATGTCCTGAAAAGTAGGTACCATATTTTCTGCATTTATAGATAATTGCAAATAAACAGAAGGAAAAGAATTAACAAAACCATTAAACTCAGTTCATGTATTCTTTAAGAATTTGAACTGAATTTGATAATGCAGTCTAAGGAGATTTGGTTTATTTTCACTTTTCCCCTTACTAAAAAAATCATATGTAATGCTACAACATGATAAAAGTAACATTTTTCCCCAGTATTTAGCTTTGCCAATATTAAGAATTGTGGTAAAATTGAGGACACTTTTATACCAGTATCTTCTATACACAGTTATGGATTTTCAGATAAAATGCACCAGATTGAGTTCTTCCTTGATAAAGAAACAGCTTTAGTGTTATCAGCTGCAGTGTTTCAAAATCCAATGGGAGGTTGACCAAAACATTTCCAGCATTGAAAAATAGCATTACAATTTAGGCATATCTGTCTGCATGTGCATTTACATATGTATGCATGTGTGAAAATCAGGGCTGCTGACTCATCTAAATACATTTAGACCTGTTAATTTTGTTTTGTTACAAAAGTTGCGTTATCCTCCTCATTGTCCTATGCTTTGCCCTGCACTTGTTTAGTCTGCTCCACCTCTACATCAGTGCTGTTCTTATTGTTCAGTGCTTATTGTTCTTATTGTTCAGCCCTGTCTCTTGGCCTACCAAGAGTCTTCCTGTCTGCCTCACTGTCACCAGTTGAGGCTGGGCTGGCCACTAAACAAATGAGAGATGCTCTTTATTAACCCCTCTCCTATCCCAGAAAGGGAAGGAAAAGAGAATAAGGGAGAGAGGCTTATGGATTGGAAAAATAATTACATCAAAGCTAAACAGAGATTTGGTTCTGGTTTAGCTCAAAGCAGGACACTCGCGTGTATCTAAATTCTTCCTGCCTAGCTGGAAAGACAAGTCTTTTATTAGGCAGGGCTGAAATCCATTAAATTACCTTAGCTTCCTTTGTGACATGATAAAATCTAGTCTTTAGTTTGGGGGTTTTTTTTTAATAACCATGTTAGAAATAGTGTCTTTTTGGTAGATTTTCCTACTCCTATGAATTAATAGGTTAACTGTGAGGAGAGGAGAGGCTTTTTGCCAAGAAATGCTCAAAAATTTCCAGTCAGTTTCCATTTTAATTAAAAAAATTGCTACCTAAAGACAGTTTTAATTAATCTACAGGTACAAAACATCCTTAATTATTTCTTCTTACTTTCCATTGTGTAGTTTCTAATTTAAATCTATCCAAAAATGCCTTTATGTTTTCAGTACACACGTATTCTTAAAATGTATCAACAATACCAGAAATGCATTGTGTTGGGGTAAAAAGGCTCAGTATGTAATAAACATCTCAACTCTTTCACAGGAACCACAGGAAAAGAAGAAGGCTGACTGCTACTGTACTTTATAATTTCCAAGCAGGATATAAACTTCAGTCCTGCAGAGTTGTTAAATCTCACTTATCTTGGTTATTATAGGGTATTAGAATGGTAGATGGTTCTACCTTCAGATATCCCCTGCAGGAAAATTCTCTTATTTCCACTAGAACCTAAATACTTTGAACTTAAAGGAAAATAATTCTTATTAAGATAGAACCATTTTTTATTATATCCTAATGTAATATGCTGCTTATGTTCTTAGAGCTTTTTCATTCATTTACAGACACTACTGCTGTTTTGTGCTTGTTGTGATAGATGATCTGTTTTCTACTGTCCTTGTAAAAAACAGTGAACATACAGAGAAATCAGTAGTGAATGCAGAAAGTCTGAATCTGTAACTGTTCCTTGCCTTTTTTACCTCTTGGAGTAAAGCGTTGCATAATAAAGTTTACTCTAGACCTTTGTCCTTTAGTCTAGTATAACTGAGAATCTTCTAAATGGGAAAAAAACCCGAATAGGAATCCTTAAAGAAATGTACAATAAGATCTAGAAATGAACTGGCAGCACTGTAATTTAAAAAAAAAACCCACAACAACCAACCAACCTAAATCAACAAACCAAACAATACATACATGTAACTGCACAGTTTCAATAACCAAAACATACAGTTATCTCAAAGTTTGGTGTATCTGTCGGGGCTGCTTCAAAACATCTGTTTCTTTGTGTTTAAAATATTGCATACAGTAATGTTTGAGCCTGCAGAGTTTACTTGTTTCTCAGAAGAAAGGCTCTGCAGGAGCGAGTTTCTGTCCTGTGGAGCTTATAGACTCTGCAGGATCTTTTGCTTAGTGACCCTAGTTTATCCACAATTCATTTGTGTGACTGAATCTTATGTCTTCCAGATAAACAAATTTCAGATCATTAAGGTTGTACTGTCCTTGTTAGCAAGAATATATTATTGTCCAGAGGAATGCCATAATGTCCTTTTCCAAAACAGAGGGAAATAATGATTATAGAATTTGTTTTCAGTTTTGTTTACAACTAACTTATGAGCTGTTTCTCATCCTGTCTCAAGAATAAATTATTGACGAGGTTTCCCATCTCTGGTATTCTCTTTGATCTTAAAGAATTTGCAGGCTTTTATGTAACATGGGGTAAATTTAGTTGTCAAGTAAATCTATGTAAGAAAAGCAATAAAGGATAGTGACAGTATCTATATAGCTGTAAAATCATAATGATTTAGAAATTTAAAAAATCAAACCCATAGAAGACATATACTTTTTTACATCTTATATATTTTATGACTAATGTGTAAAAATTACAGGCAGGAGAGAATTTAAGAAACTGTAAAAAAAAGCTTTGTGGCAGAGAAAAAAAACCCCCACCATTATCTTACAAATTTTTGAAATCTTTGGCATATAATAGCAGAAAAATGTTTTATTTACTACTGCTAAAAATTGAAATCTCTTTACACATCTTAATTACAAAAATGTAGCAAATTCTAAAAATAAGGGTTTTCTATAAATGCATCATGTTAAATATAAAGAAGAGCCATATATCTCAAAAAAATATATGATCAATAGCATTATTTTATGGAATATTGAACTGGAACAATTTTTGAAAATACTGTTTTTAATGAGTGTGTCAAGTGTAGTACACAGTGTTCATAGTCATAATAGTTCTTCAATCAGTATGTATTCAATAATATGTAAGAGAATTTATTTCATATGAAGTAAATCTCCTTTGCGGAAAACATTAAAAAAAGTCTTTGATTACTAAATATAATATCTGAATTTTTCATTCTGTGACTGTCATTCTGTCATGGTATTAGAACTAAAGCTAAAATTGATACTGATTTGGTTTCTCATGCTGTTTCAAAATTTGATTAATTTTCAGTACAGTGAGCAGCAAAGAAAATCGCGTACTTAAATAACCAGGTTTTTAAATTCTTAACAAAATCTTTGGAAGAGAAACAAACATATCATTGTGAAGGCCACACAGATATTCTCCTTAAAGATCCCATTGGTACATGCTGACACTCTTTCAACATGAGCATGCATACTCTCCCTGTTTTCCCTAGTTTAGAAAACTGGGTTCAGCTTGGGTATTCCAAATTTAGTTGTTTTAAGAAATGTTTATATTTAGGATATACATGCATAAGAAAGAAATTACTGTAAATTAATAACCATTTGCTTCCATTTCTAATGGTTATATGTATATCCACCAGAACCGGCTTATGCCAAAATGCAAACCTTAAAAAATACAGCATTCCGAGCTTAAGAAGTGCGAAGGAGTATAGATGATAAATCTGTAGTGTAAGATTTCATCTTATGCTTCTGGTCTTACTTAGATCTCAGATTTCACCATGTATTTGGAATGATACAGAAAAGCAAATTTTTAGAGGTGCAATTTATTGTCCTTGACTGATCGATCATTCCATTTTTCATCCCCTATCATTTTTTTCTTGATTTGTCCTATTTCATGTCACTTACTCTTCATTTTGAACAGTACTATAGAATAGCAAGTAGGGCGTATGTGCTGCTATATTTTCTGAACTTCTTTCAAAAAAAAAATTCCCATTTCTGGCTTTTGCTCATGTTTTTGTTCTCCATTTCTTGCGATGCAGTATTGCATATACAATTTAAATGTCAATCATCTTTTGTCCTTGCATTCTTTAAAGAAAAAAAAAACAAACTGACACTGACTTTAGACTTGCCAGGAACAGCTCCTCAGTGTTTCTGTGAAATAGAACGACTTAGGGAAAGGAAACAACAGAATAAGATTTTATAATGGAAGAAGAATAGTAGTCAGAAAGTAGATTGTCTCTTGTCTCTTTCTGACCCTAATTTTTTTGCTCTTACTTTGTTCACAATTACCTCTAACTTTTTAATTTGCTTCATATACATGTTGTTGCCCAGCAGATGCAGATGCTTTTTTCTGTTTTCAAATGGCAATGTACTTCAAGGAAGTCGATTTCCAGCGAAGCGCCCTTCTTTGGTATGCATGTGCTCGTTCATCAGAAATTAAATATTTCAAGGAGGTGTGTCAGTTCCTTTACATTTCTGTTGAAATGTACAAAGTTTCAAGTGGCAATCTGTCTGGTTTTCTGTCAGACTACCTGGCAGTGCTCTCTCTGCTCACCTGGAGTGCCCTGGTACCTGACTGCTTACAGTGTTATGACAGGGACTGTCCGCCTGCTTGTTCAAGTAAAAGTATTGGCTTGTGGTCTACTAAGCCACCAACTAAAACACTTCAAGCCTGTGGATAGCTAAAGTCTTAAGATGGCAATTCTCAGCAATGACCACTCCCTGTCTCGTCCCACTTAGTGGACAACGATGGATGGAGGTGAATCGTTCTGATCCCTTGAAAGAAGCTCTCCTTGTGCAGCTGGAGGGCTGCAGAGGCGTCAGAGTCACGACAGTGACTGGACAGAACAATACAAACCCATTTATTGGTTTTCCCTAACAACAATCAACAGATGGCACAGATAAAGGTGTTCTGGTGCAGGGGTTATTTTCTTATCAAGTACTTCAAGGCAAAACTAAGTAAAAGGAAAGGCAAGGAAAAATGAGTAGAAAGAGGAAAAGATAGGAGAGAGAAAAGAGGTGATCACCACCCAGCGACGTCTCACGGTATCAATATAAATCTTGAGTTCTCGGGTGGTGGGTGCACCTGGATCAGTATTTATGCTCTTGGGGGTATGGGTGTCATCCCCAATTTGCATAAGAAGAGTAGAGAGGTGGTGCGAATTTGCTTGAGCATTTTCTGGTGCATAGACCTCCCCTTGGTGCAGTCACAGTGGTTTTCAGAAGAAATTAACTCGGGGAAAATACACTGTCCGCCTACTAGGAACTCTTCCTGTTGTTATTTGTAAGGAGCCAGGGGAGGCTGGCAAAGCCATTGAGAGCCATTGACATCTCTTCCCTCCAGGTGGGCGTGCTCTTTTTATGTGTAGATCTTATCACCGCATGAGGTTTGAGACAACCATAGCCGGTCTCTTACACGGCCCTCCCCCCCCCCCGTGCACACCCCGTCCATTGCCCTCAGCGTTAGGTGGCTCTCAGGGGGTCTCTGCCAGGAAGTTCCCCCACCCCTGCGGTTCCAGGTTTGGGTAGTGAGTGCTCACTTCTGATTGGCTGAAACTCCCATAGCACCTGGAGTTCTGCTGTTGTTGCGCAGGCGTTTTTTGTCTGTCCTTCTGGAATGTTCTCCGTGCACCAGCCACGACGCAGGGGGCTCACAGGAGGGAAAGCAAAGTTTAACTAGTCTCAACCCTGTGCCAAATTACCACCCCGTCCACCCTGTATCCTGTGCGTAATCCTGGAACTGTTTTATAGGTGGGTTTATCTATTATGTTCCAAAACTTAGTATGTGTGCATTGTAAATGCTGCACTTCATCCCTGCAGACAAGGCAATAAGAATTAATATCCCTATTACTTCTCAGAAACTTCATCCTTTCCCCTTAAGAACTAAGTTATCAGGGTTAACATTATACTTCTTTTGAAAGAAGTGTAATTAAACCAAAATTCTTACTTTCAAAAACTTCAATTTTATGGCATGGTGGTTCAGTTACTGCTCTTCTTTCTGCGTATTGCATTTCATCAGCTACATTGGCAACCTGTCAGCCCTGATAAAACTTAAAGTGGTGAGTAGTGGATTTTTGAGTGGCTTTTAACAAAGGTTTAGTCAAATTACTAAAAAGTGAAGATTGTTGGAAGATTTTCCAGGGCTTAGTCTGAAATTGACTTGATTTGTTTACGAGAATAAAAAACACAGCAGAAATCTTTTTATGCCATCTTCTGGTGTCCTGGACAGTCAGTTTTTCATGTGAGCCTGCACAAACGTACAGTGTTTAAAAACTGAAAAAGGATGGCTTGCATGGTTAAGTTTAACAAGAAGTCACATGTGCTACAATATATGTTTAAAAAAAAATGATAATGTCTGAATTATGACTACATGGGTATTTATTTAGTTGCATCAATCATCTTAAGAATTTTTCTTTTTACAGTTAGAGATTATGAAATTATTTTAAACTATGCAGTGAAGTTTGAGGTAGTCTCTTGATTTGCTTGAGCCTTATATCTAAATATTTCTATAAACTAACAGAATAAGATGTATTTTATATCTTATGCTTGTGTATGTGTGAATACACACACAGATACATACTACATATTCTTCGAGTAAGTGGCAGATAGATTTTTACAGAGAGGTGTATGTTCATGCTTCACATGTAGAAACAAGGAAGACTTCCCTTTTAGTATCCACAAAAGGCTTTAACCTGCTCTTTCTGTTTGTTTGGGGGTTTAGTGTACAAAATGGAACATCACCACAAATTCATCTCCTCTTGCATATCCTTATAGTTCTTACTCCTAAATACAATCTAGTTCTGCTTCATTTTGCTGTTCAGATACCTTTCCTTCCTCCTTGGTGTTCAGTGACTTCACTAAAGCCCCTTTTGGCCTTGTGCTATCTGGGACAATCACATCTTATTTCAACCTTTATTGTGGGTCTTTGTGCTGCCCCAGTGTCCCATCACCAAAATCCTGCCTATTCTTTAAGCCTCAAGCAACATGAGCACAGAATCAAGCTCTAGAGCTTCTTGCTCAGCAGCAGAGGTCAGTTCTGAAATCAGAATAAGGCAGCTGCTGTGGGTTAGCCAAACTGCATTGATCTTTCAGGCATTGATGACTCAAAAGGCTACCAGAACTGTAGTTAAAGGATCAGTTCTGATTAGATGCCTGGATTCTTTCCTTGCTTCTCTACATCATGCTGTATGACTTGAGTTTTCCACAGCAATGCTGTCACTGTGAGGCAATCTTCTTCACATCATTTCAGCTGACTAAACTGAAGCTGAAGAGATACAAAATTACATCATCCTGCTCTCCACCAGCCCTGCATTGTCATGTGGAGACTGCGTTGGAACTTTATTCTATAGCAGTAGTGGTACTTTTTTTTCTGTTCTCTGTCATATAATAGTCTTTGTTACCTGGGCCTATGCCTAATTTTATTGTTATATCAATTCAATCATTCATGCAATGTACTGAGAATAAGAGGATTTCAATGTTAAACTATGTATTTTTTACATACTGGCTCCCAGAATGGGCCTGATACGCAGATATTACATATAAATGCATTTAATTCTTGGCTTAGATGAAAGAGAAGGATAATCTGTTTGACTCGTATACTTCTAGGATCAGGAAGGAACATGGATCAAGTTGCATAGATGATCAGAACGGTTTCTAAGACCATACCAGAAGTGCCTGTCAGGACATTTAAGTGCACCCCTTTCAGAGAAGTGTCTGAAGTTTACCAAAATTCTAAGAATATTCATCACCATTTTATTTTCCCTATAGTTTATCTCCCTAACAGGGGTATTTCTTTGTAACAAGTGTGTCTAGCATTGCAACTGCAGTCATCACCTTATAGAGTAGTAAAGATAGGAGACTGCAGGAAGATGTAATATTCACATGGTCTGCATTGTCCTTTTTCTACGCACATGTTCATTGTAGCAGAGAGACAGAAATATGCTGCTTTCCCTCAGTAAAAGAATGATAGAATGAGAAGAATTGTGGGGTTTGGGTCTTTCATTGTGTTAATGCATTGTTTCATTGTGGGAGGTTTTCTAACTGCAATTTTATATGCTTTTCTGTTTCTCAGAGTTCACATCATCCTCCTGTCAATTGACCCAATGATTCTACATCAAATGATTCTGTGATCCCTCTCAAATCCTTGGTCTTGGTTCCCCCCCCCCCCCCCCCAGCTGGTTTTGTAACTTAAAGAGAAGTAATCTACATACACAGTAATAATACAAACTATAAGCAAACTGTGTACTGTAATGCTTACATGAGAAGGCAGAAGTCTGAGTGTAAGGAGTGAAATCAAAATTTTATTTTCAAAATAAGTGACCTATATGAAGGGTTTTGTGTTCTAAACCCACTGTATTTTAAATCTACCAGTGAAATATGTGCTGTTGATGCAACTGTATAGGCTGTTTTCTAAACTAATTAGAATCATAGAAGAGTTCTGGCTGGAAGAGACCTTCAAGATCATCAAGTCCAGCCTTATTCCTAGCCTTATCAAAAACCACTAAACCATGTCCCTAAGCACATCATCTAACCAGCTCTTAAACACTTCCAGGGATGTTGACTCCACCACCTCTCCAGGCAGACCATTACAATGCCTGACAACCCTTTCTGTAAAGAAATTCTTCCTAATATCCAGCCTGAACCCCCCTTGGTTCAACTTCAAGCCATTTCCTCTTGTTCTATTACTTGTCACTAGGGAGAACAGACCGACTCCCTCCTTGCTACAACTTCTCTTCAGATTGTTGTAGAGGGCAATAAGGTCTCCCCTCAGTCTTCTTTTCTCAAGGCTAAACAGCCCCAGATCCTTCAGCCTTTCCTCGTAAGAGACATGCTCCAAACCCTTTACTAAAGCTTTGTAGCCCACCTCTGTACCCTCTCCAGCACCTCAACATCCTTGTAGAGAGGGGCCCAAAACTGGACACAGTATTTGAGGTGCGGCCTCACCAAAGCCAAGTACAGAGGAATGATCCCCTCCCTGCTCCTGCTGACCACACTATTCCTGATACAGGCCAGGATGCCATTGGCCTTCTTGGCCACCTGGGCACACTGCTGGCTCATGTTCAGGTGGCTGTCTGTCAACACCCCCAGGTCCTTCTCTGCCTGGCAGCTCTTCAGCCACTCCTTCCCAAGCCTGTAGCGCTGCTGGGGGTTGTTGTGGCCCAAGGGCAGGACCCGGCTTTTGGCCTCATTGAAACTCATGGAATTGGCCTTGGCCCAGTGATCCAGTCTATCTAGATCTCTTTGTAGAGCTTCCCTACCCTCAAGCAGATCAACACTTCCACCTAACAGTGTTAAGTCCCATACACACAGAGACACGGGTATGCATGTGTTTTCTCTCTATATATAGCTCATCTGTAGCTTACAGTTTTATATATACATCCACACACTGGTACCATGTAGTATTATTACAAAGCAAGGGGCTGTAAATTGAAATTAAACTCTCCTGAGTTCTGAAGTATTTGCTTCAATCTGCAGATTACATCAGGATGGGACAGAACAGTGTCTCTTAAAATCTCTACAGAGGTCAAAACTTTGATTAAAGGAGATATTTTGAGTGAATAGAATTGGAATTACCAGAAACTCCGGAATTTGATTTGCTGTTATAGTTGGAAAGAAATTTGGATATCATAGTGGGATTTGGAATAATGAGAAGTCATATTAAGTCCTTGTTGCCTGTCATAAGGAACAATGATTCTGTCCCTTTTTACCACCTTTTTTCTAAACCTACAACCTATGGGAAACAGAGCAAAGGCTCTATGCTGTTAAAATTCTCTCTGTAGAGGTATCCAAAACCCAGCAGTTTTCTTTCTTGGTCCTTTGCATCTGATGTGGTCTTTGCACCTCAGGCAGAATCAGTATCTTTCCAGCACCTATTTCTCCTTCATAAATTCTAATTCAGTGTTTTAAGTTTCTTTGCTTTTAAATATTTGGGGGCTCTCTTCAAGCTGAAACATATTTTAAGACTTTGAAAAAAGTTAGTGCTTTTTCTGGTATAGCTACTGGTACTTGTCTGAGAATTAACCCTAAAATCCTTTTCTTTAATTGCACTGGAGATCATTTACTCTTGTACTGTGGGAACATGAGGTAGAACAAAAGATAAAACCATATAGATTACCCCAGTAAATATTGATATTATTTACCTGTTTTCTAGACTAAATAAAAATCCTCTTTGCAGTCTGTTATAAATGTGGCTGACCATCTGTTTTGGTTTCACAAGAGGTTCTAAAATAGAGTATGTCATTCTAAAATGGAATTATATGTATCAATCATTTCAACATTCGTTATTATTGAATTGATAAGTTATAAATAATGAGTAGTCACCTAAGCATATATTTTGTGAAGTGAAATGAAGATAGAAATTCTAACACAGGAGAAAATTTTCAGTCACTACTGTAATTCGCCATATTTTTTTGTTTTTTTTGTTTGTATTTCCCCCCCCCCCCCCCCCCCCCCCCCCCCCCAGCTAAAGTGAAGTAGCATTGAAATTGAAGTGAAATAAATTTGTTGAAGTTAAATAATATTATAAAGCTAAGATTCTATTTGGAAGGAGAGTTGGCAGTAATACAGAGTTTCTTTTCAATTTCCTGCCTATACTTTGTTGAGCTTATCACAGTTGTTTTCCATAAGACTTTCTAATTCCAGATCTTGTAATTGTATGGCCTACTTCTGGTATATATTGAAGAATTATTTTCAGACGCAATTTATGGGAAAACTTTATTTCCCATGTAGGTAAAAAGTCTGAAACAGGGATGCAAAAATGTGATGCAAAACATACCATTCTTAAGGAGAGAATTAGGAGTAACTAATTAGAAGAATGCTTTACTTGCACATTAAGATGGGATTGATGTAATGACTTCTTACTTAAGGAACTTAGGTTTTAATTTAAGTGTAGTATATTTAAAAATACAGGTACATTGATTACAGGTTATTAATTCCACTTTTTCACCCTCATCCAAAACTGTACTACATGTATGTTAATTGTATTAGTAACATAAAATTGAAATGAAAGTATAATATTGGTAGTGAGATAAATAATTCAGATTTTTATTCCCTTTATATTCAAAGTGCCTATTTAAAATAATAAATTAAAAACTCTTTCTCAAGAAATAAGCTTATATGCATTCATCTTTTTCCTCTAGGACACATCTCTTTTTGGAAAGTCTAGCAGCCATTCCTACAATAGCATATCCAAATTAATTTCTGTGTTATGATCTTGTACAGCACAGACAATCTAAGTGTAATTTCAAGTAATCTTTTATCCTATTTGTATTGAAATATTTAACTTTTTGTCCTTCAAGATGATGTAATTGTCTTTAAGACAGGGTCAAATATAGTTGATACCAGAAAAAATCATGGAACCTACATTTCTGAAAGTTTGAACCTGAATTTTATTCAGAACTATTACATCACTTGGATAGTTCATAGGAGTACTTCATCAAGTACACATCAAGTCAGATGTTCTCTCTCTTATATGGGCATTTGAAATGAATTTGTCGGGTAGCTGCATTTTTCCTGGTTTTTCTGAGTTTTGTGAGAAAAAGGTTGTTATAACATGCTTGTTTATGCAATGGTTTTATGATGTTCATATATAAACACATGCATACATACATGCACAGATTATGATGCAGTGTAAAAAAGCTTATACAAAGCAATACAATATCATTGTAAAGCAAAGGAATTATATAAAGTAAGGTAAAAAAATTTATTAGTTTCTTTTTTTTTTTAGTGTTTTCTCACTACTTATATTAGAACTAGAATTTATTACTAGATAAAACATAATAATTATGTCCTCAATTTCTTCTTTCATTTACCAATTTTCTTCTTTTTCCATGAAAGGTGACTACTTAAATATATTCAGCTGGTCCCCCAAGTGCTTTTTGATATTATGTTTCAGAAAAGGAGCTATATAAAGTATTTTAATTTTTCAAATGAACAAACTAGCACAAAGCATTGTTTGAGTTAGAGATAGGTCTAGGAGGACTCATGATGCAAATTCAGTCTATTTAAAATCTCAGAATTTGGAACTTCTGATGTTTTATTTGGGACAAATTTAAATCTGCTCCTTATATTTTTATGACTTTCCCAAATCAAGAGTGAATTCTGTGCTGAGTGCAGACTAGATTCTGAGCTACTGATAAAATTGTTCTTGGCCTTTATAAGAAAAGATCTACAAGTAGAACATTCAAGGTCAGAGCAACATTTTTTTCCCCAGTTTAATTGTGTAGACTCAATAAATGTTCAAAATGAAGAGTCATCTAGAAATCTAACAAAACTATCTTGGAAATATATGTCAGAAATTTTGTGTATGTGTGGTTTTAAGAGGTAAAAACTGATAGTTGAAGAATTCCACTAAATAAAAATAAGTAACAAAAAAGCAAAGGCCATTTATACAGAATAAATCATGTTTTAAATAACTCAAGGAAGGCAATTAAATTAAACAGATATAGCACTTAATACTCATGTGTCATTTTTCTCTAGTTAAGATAGTTTGTTTCTTTTACTTTCCTCAAAGATTGTTTGTGATCTAGTTTGAAAGAAAAGCCAGAGGAGGGGAATTACAGCAAGTACACTGCAGAGATGACAAATGCTCTTGGATCAGTTACGGGCTTTGGTAAGGCTGTGCTGTAGGGAACCTGCAGAGGTATCACAGCCTTTTTCTAATCAGAGGATAAGTCTTATGCTGAGAACATTTTGTCACTCAGTGAAAGAAGGAAGAAAGGAGGGGGGGGAAAAAAAAAAAAAGCTTTAATTTTTGCACAGAATCCGCTTAGGAAAAAAATATTTTGGATGGGGACCTTGAAGCCTTTGGAGGGTGTTCCTTTTTGTTATGAATGTATATGCATATTGCCACTTCTCTTGTTTTCCTGCGTTTTGGAGTATTTTTATCAGGTTTACTGGTTTTGTAATCTCTTGCTCCTACTGCAGATATATAATGATAATTGACGAAAGTATTGTCTTTCTAAAGATATGAAGAAACCCGTTATTTTCTATTAAGAATCACACAGGAAATTACTATGGCTGGCAGTAAGTTGCTAAAACACAATTATTTTAATTAATATAGTAAAAGAATAGCAGTTAATTTATGTTCTAAATGAAATTACTGGTAACCACCCCAAACTATTATTTTTAAATAGAGTTTCTCTTCCATATATCAAATCTTGATACAACAGAACTAGAGTCCCCAAAAGACCTAAGATTAAAAAAAGGTAAATGTAAATATAGCATATAAAAAACCCTCAAAGAACAGGGTGACAAGAAAAGAAGACTAGCATATTTTATCTTTTCTCTAGTAATTTGGTTTTAGTTGTATACCATGATTAAGTAGTTATTTATAATTCATTATATTAAGGTGACAGATTTTTACAGGAGCTTTTAAGCATGTACGCTAAGTTGCCATTATGAGGAGTAAAGAAAAGTGTACTTGGAATAGTTTAAATCTCAAGCAGCTTAAGAAACAATCTTTAATCGGAATCAGAAATAGGAATAGGTAGAACACAATTTGTCCACATGTATGCCAATTTTTATTTTAATTTATATTGTAACAATATTTTTCTAAACTGTCTACATGAAATCTGAAAGAAATCTCCACATTGTCAAAAATATGATCAAAAATATATATCACACATGGTTTCTCAAAACTCAGAGAAGCTCAGAGATTTTGGTTTGAGGGTTGAGGTTTTGAGTGATTGTACTGTGCTTAATTCTCTCTCCTGCAGTTACAAGCAGATTTCATCTCCTAGCATCTCTGTTACTGAAAGAATATAGATAATTGAGTTCTTTACTAATGTAGAAGATATATTCAAGGAAGCAAAATCAAACATTATAACAAACTGATGTACTGCTTATGTTAGTGACCCCAAATAAGTAAGATAGAAAGGAAGTGAAAAATGGTGATGAAAGCTCAATGAGAGATTCACAAAATATCACAAGAACCTGAGAGTCTGTTACCTCACAGTTAAAGCAAATCAGGTTCCTGAAATAAGATGGACATTGCTATTTTAGAGTATAATAAGATAATGAAACACCTAAAATCCTCAGCAGTAACAGGATTTGAACAGGATGATTGAATCATTCCATCTCCAGAATAGGTGTGTAATTCTTAAGTCAAAAGAGGTAACTCAGAATGAACACCTCTGGTACAGTCATTGAAGTGGTTGCACTGGAAAGTACACTTAATGTTTCCTTTATAGTTTTATTATTTGTGTGGTTTAAAATTATATTCAATTAATATAGCAATGGGAAAGCTAATTTATTCAAATGTGTTGAGAAATAGTGAAACAACTCCTAGGGGAACTAAGAAAAACTATTACAGAATGGCTGCTGATAGCATCCCTCATAGTTTTAGTAATTATATTTAGGAAAGTCTAGATTTTTACTAACTATTGGAAGCAGCAATTTCTTACAGGGAAGGGAGACAGGGAAGAAGTGAAAGTGGGGAAGATCTAGGTTGTTTTTCTACCCTTTGGAAGATATTTTGGTCCCAGTGCTTTTGAAGTTTTCATTTCTTCATCCGTGTGCAGGAAAAGATGTTGCTGCTGTACTCACTGGTCCTCCTATGGCAAAGGCAGTGCAGAACAGAATATGAAAATATCTTGAAGGGCAAAAAATTTTTGTTTTTTAAATTAGCTTATGCTGTGATGTTGTCCATAACTGTAATATATGTCAGAGTAATCTTAAAAATGAAAATACTTCACATGTGTTGGAATGTCGATGGGATTTTCCCAAAGAATTTGCTGGTACAAAAATTAATGTCGTAATTCAGGAAATGTCATTCTTCCATCTGGGTCAATATTGAACTAGTTCTGTACCCATGACTTTGGGGCACAGTGTTGCCAAAGATAGATCTGAGATAAGATATAAAGCTGAAGACTTTGTATCGATTATTTGATTTTCAACCTTGAGATGAAGGCACATAGAGAACCAGTGCAATCTTTACAAAATGTTTCTTTGTCCCTGTTCTGTGTGTAGTCATCTGATGTCTGCCCATAACTGCGAGGAATTTTGACTCATTGAAAATTCACTATGGAAGAGAAAGCGACTCCAAGAATAAAAGAGAAATAGTTGACACACTGTTATCACAGTTTCAAAAAGTAATACGATTGACCTTTGTTCCAATAATTCAATCTTAAATTTCTTTCTATATTATTTTAACTTAATCCAAATGGGAGCATCTAAATGACTAACTGAATGTCTGTAGGAGAAGACAGAAGCTCATCCTAAATTTAGGACTAACAGTACTTCCTGTCAAATACTTCTTCAAACACTGGGGAAATGTTCTTCATTTCATGTTTTCAGTAGTTCTGAGTTTCATAGAAAAACCCTACAGGAACAATATTTTAAATGTTTGGTGTATTTTTTTTTTTTTTCTTCTTTTTTTTTTTTTTAACTGCTTGTAAGGATTTTTAAAAATCTCCCAAATTACAAGATTTTAAAAGGGATAGAGCTAAGGAATATTGTAAAGTAAGCATTAACATGTAGCAAGATATTTTGCTGACCTTCACGCACAGAATATTTCTACAAATTCTGTCATTAAACAGCTTGGGTTCCTTGCACTAAAACTTCTAGAAATTATCGGTTTTGTTTATTCCTCTAACCCAGCCTCTAGAGCCACTGTTTTATGGACATCTTACCCACTACATTAAGAAGACCATTCCTGTTGTTTCATGTGTGCTGTATTTAAGCCATCAACAATGAGCACAGAAAATGTATTTTGTAGCCCTCCAGGGAAGTAGAGACCTGATAAGTATACACCCAGTACACTTACTTCAAGTGATAAATTAAAACAGAAGTAGAAAAACACAGCAACCACAAAATGATACTGTCAGTCTGAAAATCCACACCAAGATGAAAATGCTAGTTGACAAGAAACCTGATCAACAGACTCTTCTGAGGCCTCTTGGGCTCAATTTGGAAATGGAGAAGAGGAACAGAGAAGATATCTTATATTAAAACAATATCTGCTAGCAGAGCTCTATATGGTGTTGGCATTTCCATTAAAAAGCAGTATCTTCAGGGAGGTTCCAAGATCTCAGTCTGACCTGGAGCAGTGGAATTTTTTGTATTTATTTTCTGGGTTTGCTTGGTTGATTTGGTATTTTTTTGTAATTTCAAGACAAGGAAAAAACCTGCATGTATTTTTTTTAAGTTGTACCAAATCATTAGGGTATGCAGTGCTTAGGTTTACATGTTTTCCTGGTTCACCACTGAATTGAAGGACTGGTTTTGCAGACATTTGGTCTTCTGTGTAAATTAGCAGGATTACATATGTATCTATTGCTAAATGAAAATTAGGTTAATTCTATTTTAGTCTCTTTAGCATTTGATTTCTTTATTTCATCCTTAATATAACATGGTTTGTAAAAGGTAAGTTTTTTCACCACAGCTATTTAAGGATTAGAGATTATAGCAGATGGCTATACAAATATTTATGCTGGCCCTCTGATTCTGTATATAGTGAAATGACCTGTGCATTGCATAGTATTTGAAATTAGGTATGAAAAGTGGCTACTGATCTTTTGTGCTTTTGATTTCTTCTGTGCCTCAGCTGAAAAAGACAGAAATATGTATGTTTATGGAGTCACTTAACAAAACAACATTTAAACTTGTATAGTATATGAGCAAGGGAATAGTACACTGCTATTTATTTTTCTGTGTAGATATATATAAATACCTATAGAAACAAGAGAATATCTTCAGAATTCAGTGTTTGTGAAGAGAGGAAAATGCCGTTTGAGCACCTCTGACAATCCAGCACAGCAGCAACAGCAGCATCCCAATATAAAGGAATCTCCAAAACTCACAGCATAACTGCCTGTGGAGTCTGTCGTAGAACCACATGCTGCTACTCGAAAAATACCTTCTGCCTTGCTGAAAAGTGGTGAGATGAAGTAGCAATTAAGAATAGCAGGATAGTTTTGTTCACCTGCATGGCTGGGCATTTTCAAATTTTTTTTTTTTTTTCCAGTGTGACTGTACAGAAAATGCTCATAAAATGAGCTGAGGATGGTCCTTTCAGTGTTGAATTCAATTAGTTATTAGTGCCCTTTAATAATGCTAAGTGCCATTTCAAGTCTTATTTTTAGGGAATATTCTTAGTTTCTCTGACTTATGTTTTGACTCTTCATACCAGTTTTGGAAGACTGAAATGAATTGTATGTAAGCTTTTTTTCAAAAAAAGCTTAGTGTTTTCTAAGCAAAATTGGTTGGTTGGCAAAATTCACATCTAAATAATTCGGGCATCTCCTACTGCTGTGGAACTTGCCCCTTAGCATTTTTCTGTGTCCTGGAATATTGTGCAGTATTCAGTTTTACATCCTAGATCTTGGTGATCTTTTAAAAAACTCCTTGGGAATTCTTCCATTATAAACACTGTTTAATTGTTCTACACTCAACTTTCCAAAGTACTTGGTTGAATTGGAATGTTCTCTTTAAGAAACATATTGTTAAGGAGTTAATGCTGCTGGTGATAAATGCCTAGCTGATTACATGGCATTTTTTCCTACCATGCATAGTTATGGAAGTGTTTCCCCATATCTGTCACAGATCCTTACTGATTCCATGTGTCAGAGATCTCTAAGAGGCTCATTTCAATGACCAGTCTCTCTTTCATATATCTACACATCATAAGGCTTTTTTTTGTTTGTTTGTTTGGTTGGGTTTTTTTTTTGGCACCTCAATTTATTTTGGTCTAGGCTTTACACATATAATGTTCTCTTCACATAGCACTGTTTCATGTCATATGAGAGTTACTAGGTGCTACATTAACTGAATTTGAACCAGCATTCAAATATAGTTTCTAAGTTTTGTTAGAAAGCGTATTGTAGTAGAGTTTTTCTTAAGGCACCATAAGAAAGTAGTTCTATAGAAATTAATGATTTTTTCATACATGTGCATCTTCCTTTAACAGTATTGTCTGTTATGCTTGTGCATTAAAATGTAATTGTGGATTAAGAAAAATACACAGCACAAAGTATTTTAGCAAAAAAATTTCAAAGTTTAATTCTCTATGCTGACATCATGTGATTTTTTTCAACATTCTTTGTGCTCTTTTTACTTTTTCTGAGTTTTTCTTTCATTTTTCATCTGATTTTTGGTTTTTTGTACTTCATTATTCACCCGTTTCTTTCCTAAGGTAAGCATAACTGTTAATTTTTAACATGAGTGCACTTTATCAGTCAACTAAATAGAACTCTCTAATTCCCAGTAAGGTATTATCTAAAGTACTGGCAAATCTATATTATCTAAACTATAATTTATATATAATAGGTCTATCTCGAGTTTTTTCTTTGTATTATTTTACAGCTAAAAAATTAACCAAAAACTCTGTGATTCTGTTTTAAAAATTCAGTCTTTAAAAAACATAATTTTTAATTTAATCCTCAGAGTGAGAATCACTGACTATTCTTTTTTAATAATGTAATATTATAATTTGTGTATTATGACCTAAATAGTCTCTCTGATATCAAGGCATTTTATAAGTTTCCATCACAATACAATTCTTTGGTATCAGTCCAGTTCCATATAACTTTGAACCATTTTCAATTGTTTATATTTCTTTTGCTTGAAGACCATCCTATCCAGGACTTTTTCTGTGGTACACTTTGCTGTCAAAGAGAAAGGTACATGTTAGTGCCTGAGAGGGAATCCAAGTGGTTATTCTAACTGTAGCTAGATCAGAAAATGTAGCTTCTTATTTCCCTCTCTTGATTTTTAATGGAACATGTGTATTAATAGACTCAAGAGGATTCAGTTGTTGAAGCTGCCACAATGAACCAAACCAGAAGTGATAACCAAAGCCTCATTTTTTAACTGTGAACTCTAATTTTTACAACAGAGGAATCATTCCCCAACAACTGTGTATTTCTTTCAGCAGTGCTAGAAACAAAAGGCTGAATTTGAATATCTTGTAATAGAAACGATAGGACAGGATGGTAAGTTTGGGCATGTGATGTGAGGAAAAAAGTGTCAATAAGTAGATTATTTGCCAAAAACTATGCAAATAACAAATACCTCATTCTTCTTACAACGCTTTCTGTTTGGGGGCAGATGTTTAGTTTTGGGACTTAAGCAAGTTCAAGCATTGCATTGTTTTAAGTCCATAGGCATGAAGGTCTGGTGGAATATTTTGTTAAACAAGACCTCTGGTGTCTACCCTTTCAAACCTTGCCATGTAATTTCTTGCAGAAAATGGCCACACCCACACACTGAAAGTAATTATGATTATTCTGGGCTATGACAAAAGGTTGTAACAAGAAAACATTACTCAGCTGTTCAGACGTTTTCTCATTTTCAACATCAGCATACTAGTGCCCTCTTTATAATCATTATTGCTTTCTTTATATACAGTATTTCTTAGGCTTTTTCCTTGCAGTATTCTTTAGCTTATTAAACAGACAAGATGGCTTTAATTTTTGTTCATTATCTTTTGGACAGTGGAACCCTTTGAGCCTTTATCCTAGAATATATATTTTTTTTTAAATTCTGGAATGCATACACTATATTACATATCTACACACATGTATGTTTCAATATTTATATTTTAGTATATATCTCTTTACACACACATCTGGTTCCAAAACACATATTAATGAAAAGCAAATTAAATGATTGCTGTTAATATTCAGTACTGATTTGAGAAATAGTTTTCTCATATACACTAAAACCTGCCTATTAGTGTGCATAATAACTTAGATGTTTTCTTTATTCCTTCAGAAAACTATTTTTGGTAGCTGTTTGTTGTACTTATTGTTTATTTGCAAACTGCAGGTGTAAGATTTTTTTTGTCTTTATTATTGTTAGGTGACAAAATATGTACAGTTTGTTGGTAAGCAGAATAAAAGAGCTGAGTAAGTGCAAAGCTTCTCCAGATCAACAAAATTAAAGCTGTCTTGAAGATGCAAAATAACACAGTTTCTGTCTCTATAGCCTGCTCATCCTTTACTGTTGATAAGCTAAAGATTTCAAGAGTTTCAGATAGTGTATGTGCTCGTGCATATTTTTGGTGTGCTATGGTGTAGAATACAGATAATAAACAGGTCTGCATGACCTGTAAAAAAAAAAATGCTGTAGAACTGCATAATAGCTTTTGGTTATTACAACATGACTTCTCTGTTTGTTTCAAGTGAACTAACTAAAAGAACGGAGCAGAAAATGAAGTATCTGCTTGCATATGACTTCAGAAAAATAATCACGGGATTTATAGGTAGTAAGAACTTAAAATGTCATTTTGCCAATCCTCCTGCCTGTAGAAGATTGTTTCCTGTGGTCTATTAAGAGTTTTATAACTTTCCAAAAGATTTTATGGGTTTCCCAGAAGAGAATATAGGTCTGTCAGGAGTGCTGCGTGAGGATTGCTTTTACTGTATTTTTTATTTACAGTTGTCATGGACGCTAGTCTGAGGAACACAGTGAGGCTTCTATGTTTCTGTAGATCTGAGAGTTTGGCAGCAACATTAAATGGAATGACTGAAGTTTGATTGTAAAACCAGGGAAGCTGAAGTTAAAGGTTTTTCTCTGCAACTCCTGTTAGCTATATTAATACCTTATTGATGCACAGAGGTATTTTTTACAGAACGAAGGTGTAACAAGAGACACTTTAAATGGTCCGCACAGCTCTGCAACATGAGGAATAGAGGGTATTAAATACTTCTGTAGTCATAATTCCAGAATCTATACTGAGAAAAGTAAATACTACACAAATCATAGAATCACAGAATAATTTATGTTGGAAAAGACCTTTAAGATGTAGTCCAACTGTTAACCTCACACTGCTAAGCTGACAACTAAACCATGTCCCTCAGCACCACATCTTACATGGTTTAAATACTTCTAGGGATGGTGACTCAAACACTTCCCTGGGCAGCCTGTTCCAATCCTTGGCAGCTCTTTCAGCGAATAAATTTTCCCTTGGTACAACTTGAGGCCATTTCCTCTTGTCCTATCACTTGGTTACAACCTCCTTATGTGAACTTGTAGAGAGTGGTAAGGTCTCCTCTCACCCTCCTTCAGACTAAACAACCCCGGTTCTCTCAGCTGATCCTCATAAGACTTGTTCTCTAGACCTTTCAGCAGCTTCATTGCCCTTCTTTGCACACGCTTCAGCACTTTAATATCCTTCTTGTAGTGGGGGGCCCAAAACTGAACACAGTATTCGAGGTCTCAGCAGTGCCAAGTACACAGGGATGATTGCTTGCCTAGTCCTGCTGGCCACATTTGCTGATACAAGCCAGGACTCATTTGGAACAGGTTGATTTTTTTCACTGTGTACAAATGATAAAGCATTTAACTTTTGAGAAGGCCTGGTCTCCCTGAGTGTAAGGGATTGTTCTCTTGAGTGAGTGTGAGGAGGTGAAGAGGTCTGCAGGATCAGTACCAAACTTAGAAATTTATTTTAGATCTTAGAACTAGTTTGACAGTATAAACTTTGTGTTTTCCACCCAGTTTCCAAGATGGACAGGTATATAGTGAAAAATTCTCTCAATTTGTAATACTTGTAAAATGTGTGCATATTTTATTAAGACTTAATATATTTAAAGAAACTAGGACAATGTAAAAGGTGAAATAGATACACTACTCATACAACCCAAAACCTTGTGGCTGCTTATGCACAGCATCCTTCTTTTGCATTCCTTTGGCGGATTCTTGATAGCACAATTCCAATCCATCAGTGTAGTCAGGAACTTTCTTACCCTAAGGCGATCCTAAGAATTAGAAGTTTTTCTGGCTAAACAATGAAAGATACTAGTAAATGGAGCTGATGAGGGTGCATCTGCTGACATTTTGCCTTAATCAGTTTTCACTACTCTGCTAAAAATGTCCATTGATCTCTCAGACACATATTACGTCTGGGCTTAGAGTTGATGATAGGGGGGTATCTCTTCATGCATGGAGTTACAGAGTTTGATCAAGGCCAATAAAAATGTCTTACAAGATTTTTTTTTTCAGGAATGTGTGCTGAATGCTTACAAGCATCAACTTGGGCAATTCGGTCTGGTGTTTTAACTATTAACCTTATGTGTGTCGGGAGTACTCAGCTTTTAATAAACTTTGATAAACTTTTTGATAACAATTTTTTAATTTTGCAGTTTTCTGTGAAAGGGTAAATATTCAGACTATTATTTTGCTTTCACTAAAGTGAGAAAAAAATTATAAATGGGAAACCTCTCTTCCACATCTTAGACCCAGATAAGACAGTTGCAGGAATTTCTTGCATATTTTCGCTTTTGATTGTGTTGCCTTTGGCTGTTATCTCTGAAACATTCCCTGAAGTAGCTAACAGACATAATCTAAAATTAGTTTAGTTTTGGTCTAGAATAAAGTCCTGTTATTAATTTCTGTGACGTGGATTTGTTGCAAAAAAGTGTTATTTTAATTTTCAGTATTTCTTGTCATGGACTTCCATATCATTAAATGTATCATAAATATTAAAAATTAAGTTTCTCATAGCTTCTTATAATTTAGACTTGAAATTGAAAGTCCGTATTTTTAGAGAAATAATTATCTATTTGTGAATGTGCCTTGCCAAACTGGATTTTTTTAGTAGGAGTTACATTTTTAGTTATGTCTGGCTTGTTATATTTTTCCTTTATAGACAAAAAAATAGATTAGCTGTGTTATTGGGATGATGAACCATCCAATAAAAGTAGCAGTATTAAACTTTCAGAGCTTATAGTTTAGGTTTACATCAGTATTACTTTACTGGTATATAACAAATGCATTTTGTTAAACAAAAACCAGACTATGTCTTTTCCACATGAATGATTCTGTAAGTAGTTCTGTAATGGACTGATGGGGAAACTAACTGTCTGAAAGGAATCATCAGCACATCATAGCTATTGGTGTGGTTTGAATTTGCCATTATAAGCAAGTACAGCTGATAGAGTCTAGGAATTTTTTGGTTTGGTTTTGTTTTCACAAAAGTGTGTAGTAGGTGAAAGTTTTTGAGTAGGATAATCTAATTTCTAAGTGGAATACATTTGGAGGTGTTATATTCATTTCACTGAATGTAAGTGCTGTGTGAAAAAGTGAATTAAATTCTCTTGCATATTAATGGTTCCTGTTGAGGATAAAGGATGTCTCTTTATGTTATTTTCTTGCTTCTTATGTGTTGTGTCATATTTTTTAAAAGATATGTCATGAGACAAGCTTGTAACATGCTATAAGGAAAAGCTTAATTTTATCTGTTTTTGACAATGCTAAACTAAGGTTCCAGAAATACCTCTGTCCTGCATACAACATGAAGCTCATGAAGTTTGTCCCGAGTTGTGGCATGCTTGTTAGAACTATATTAGAAATTATGCACTCTTTGAAAGCTGGATTCCGAAAAGTCTAGAATGGTTAACCTTGTACAAGTGGTACATATTTCTGTATTACACATCTACGTGATTGATGTTTTGATTGTATCAATTGGAAAGGAGATTTGATTAAAGACTGAAGGTTCCGCGGATGTTGGAAGGAATTAGCTGGGACAATTTTTATTTTTTCATAAATCTAAGTTCTATGTAACAATTGTGTTTAAAGAACCTCGGTGGCATGAGGATCAAATCTTCAGCACTTAATGTGAAAATTCATTGTCAGGGTCATTGATTATTAGTGATGGTAATAAATTTACTCTCTCCTTCTCTAGATCTTCCCTTTATTTAACACCCGTCTACTAACCCTTCCATTACCTTAGAAGTCCAGGGTGTTGATTGCCTTCTTAGGACTGTGACTTCCTGGGTATACCCAGATAGCATTCACTCTGAAAATTAATTTTACAAAAATAACACAGTAATCAAAATTCAGAAAATTTGTATATATAGTACTTATTTTCCTTATAAATCTTTGAGCCACTGTATAATGGCAGAATAATATGAGTACCTGGGTAAACATTTCCAAGCCTATCAAAATCTTTGAATGAGGCCCAAATAAAAGATTGAAATTACTTTGTAAAATTTGAAACAGATATTTGTAGGGAAAAAAGAAAAGGAAAAAAAAAAAAAATAAAACCACTGAAATGTTGTTCCTATTTAGATGTTGTTTGCCAAAACAGGATCTGTTGCTTTTAGGCTTTTTTACCTGATATCAAGAAACTATTCTGTATGGTCACTTTCAATGGTATCACTGTGCTACTTTTGAATATATATAAAGTGAGAAAAGATAAGCAAGACAAAATTTATGGAAGTGATAGTCTGTCAAGTATCAATACTTGAGCAGTAAAAGTGTGCCAAACCACAAGACTTTGCTAGAAAGCAGGATTAGGTTGCTAAATATTTGGGTTTTTTCTCCAACTGCCAACCTGATTAAGCTTCATTTCTTTGCTTTCTTTTCTAAGGCTGATTATTGATCTTTTTCGGTTTTTTAGTTTTTTTTAATTTCCAATATCAGACATCCTGCTTGCTAGTTACAGTTGTTAGGGTTTTTCTTTTCTTAAGAATAATGTAACAACAGTTCACAAATATTTCTCTCTGAAGTTAATTTACATTGATGAAATGACTGATTTGGAAGTGCAGGCCACTTTCTAAGAAATATTTAAATGCATGCAAAATTTTATGATGTGAGCAGTCACATGAATTCCAATATATGCCTTGGCTATATATTTTATATTTATTTTAGTCTTTGCAGGATGTGGGCCTTAAGATACTCTTTACATTTTAACATGTAGACAAATCTATTCACAGTATTCTGTCCAATGCAAAGCATTGACTACCCTAAACCAGACTTTTGAATTTTTAAAAACCATAAAATAATTTCTAAAACAGTAAAGTAAAACCACAAGACTACAATTGCTCTTGAGATTTTTAACCTCTTCCTTCTACTGCAGTGATGTTTGTTAGCCACTAGTCACCAAAATCTGGGTTTTGAGATTGGAAAAGTAGTGCATTTTGATTTGAATAGTTTGCTCAAGCTTTCAGCTGTCTCAGATGTCTTGTTTCAAGGCTGGTTTATTAAAACAAAGAATCTCAAATACACTCTTATGTAAGCAAAAGTCATAGGATACGATAATCGCATAAAATCTTTTAGGTATTTTTCTTAGTTCATATTTTTTTCTTCTAGGGCATACACATTTAACTTTCTTTTTTTTTTTTTTTTTACCAGTGCTGATGTGGAATGTAAGAGTTGATTCAGATCTTTTCCTATTGAGAAACTGATGGTTGATCTCTCACTAAGCTAAAAGAGACATTCAGTTCCTTAAATGGTATCTGAAGAGGAAGGCTTTTATAGAACTAATGAGTTTCTAGATTGAATTTTCAGGGTGATTACTATGTACTGGTATTATATAAGTTCCTGTAAAAACTAGTAGAATTTTGAGAATACCAGTTTGTACCAACAGATACATAGGTACGTTTGAATGTGGAGGTGACAAGAGTACAAGCACTCAGTATGAAATTTGCCTTTGATAATCATGATGGATTGAACAATTTGCATTAATTGCATTGGTGTATGTTTTATTTTAAAATTTTTAAGACTAATTCTTAATAGCAATTCAGTGGAATTTAGCAGGACCACTCACAGAAAGTTAAGCATGCAGCAAAGTATTCTGCTGTATAGCAGACAAATTGCTGACAATACAATATATCAAATACTTAGTATGCTGAATATTCACAGCTGATAAAAAGTAAGTCCCAATTACGCATATTGGATGATGTTCACAACACGTCTACACCTATTATGAGCCAGCTCTGGTTGATAGCACAAAGGTCTTAATTTATTCTCAGCATGGCAGACCTCTGCACCTTCACTATCATGTTCCTTTGTGTGTTTGCTGTGAATTTTACACATGCAAAGCACATCACACTTAGCATGTAAGTATTCAGCACTGTTGCAGGATGTATGCAAGTCTGACACATACTGTTCTATGATACAGCAGCACTGCCCAGTATGCTGCCAAATCTGTTTTTCTAATATTATAATACTGATACAAATGAAAATTACAGGGTTGTCTACTCTTTATAATGAAAGAAAAGATCTTTTGCAAGATCTTTTTCTTTATAATTATGTAATTGTATTATAGTAATACAGATTTGTTATAGCATAATGACTATCATTGTGGTAATGTTGTATTAGGCATTATAAAATGGAGCAAACCGATTTTTGTTGAGATTAGTATTGTAGAACATAGAGTTCTTGGGGAACTTTCCAAATTACTGGGTACCTCTGCACCTTCATTGTTAAATATTATTGCCATTTTATGAATTATTTTGCTATTCTTTACTTCTATTTTGTGATAATTACTGGGTTTTTCTTATATCTGTTCTAAATGTTACTATTCCAAACATTTGATTTATATTTCTGTCTAACCTTATCTTTCTGTGGTATCACTCTTATTCTGCCCATATGTGAGTACTTCCTTGGCTTTATGTAAATCCTAGATATGATAACATATTTTAGAGACCTTGTTTTTCTTATCATGTCACATGATCAACAATAATTCTTTAAGCCTTAGTATTATAAACAACTCAACTATTGGACAGCAGTATGGAGAAAATGCTGTACAAATATGAATTTCAGAACTTAGCAGCTTTTGTTGTAAAGCAACATGTTTTTTACAACTTGAAAACCTACATCTTTCTCCTTTGTTATTTCTGTTTTGCTGACAAAACATGAGCAGAAGATCCTCTTGTTGGGAATAGATTTATGGCTGTATTTCACTTCATTAGAAGGTTTGTCTTAGCAAAGCTTTCAACTCAAAACCAGTAGATTTTTAAGAAAAGTGTGAAGGTGAGATGGATGAATTAAAAAATCAGGGGTGTTTTGCACTATTTAATGGCTCAGCACAGTTTTATTAACCCCTTTGTTAGCTTATTAAGAGACACTGCATTTGGCTACCATCTTGAAGCTTAATAAAAGGATTCATTGTTACTGTTGGAAAATTCCTTTGTCCTAATTTCTTATGAGGGAGATTAAAAATTCAGAGATGTATTACCGCATGAAAGCTTCATTGTTAATTTTTGGAGAAGAATTTGCATAATTTTTTATGGTGTATTTTAGTATGGGTCCTTTGCCCGTGTAAACACAACTCTACTGCTTGTAGCAGTACTGGTGCTAGTATAACTAACTCAGCAGATATTTGGAATGGTTTCATAAACTTAGTTATCAACAAAGCAAGCTATATAACCCATGTAACTGAAACAGTTATCAGGAAATTCTGCCTTGCATGACTATATTTGGTTAGGAATCATGAGTAGTATGTGATGCTTACCACTTTTCTTCTCCTACGGTGAGGGAATGGACTATTATTCTGCACAATTTCCTGCCAGTGGGAGAATGAAAGAACACCATAGATGGGGTCATCCCTAAAATGTGGTATTGGTGAATGCAGTCTATTCTTTTCCCATATTTTACAATACTAGATCAGTAGGATTAAGTGGGACAACTGCACAGCTTTCTTAAAGTGAAGTGAAAGTAGCCAGTCTTGAGAAAACTGCTAATAGCATATAGAGCAGCTGGGCAGTTTAAATACTACTTTGTTTTTCTGTCTGTTTTCTGAGCTTCCAGCTTTCTCTGTTGCCCCTTCACAAGAACAAAATTATTAACTATTGGCATGCTTTTAAAACAACTATGAAGAAGCAACCAGCCTATTTCTCAGGTGTTGCTAACACTTCTGGCTAAACTGGGAAGAACTCATTGGTTTATTTGGAAAATAACTTCCTGACTCGAAGATTAGCCGGAAGATATTCAAAGGAAGAAAACTGCTGCTTTCTATGGCAGCTAAACTAGCTTAGACTCGTCTATTTAAAATCACTTAAAAATGGCAAGCAAGAACAAAAAAGATTGTGTAGTAGCAGACTTGGAAATGGCAGTCTGATCTGATAGGTCAGTTTAGATAGTCTGCGTAATTTTACAATGATGTTTCATTACACTTTAGACTGCACCTTAAAAATTGAGAACTTGTAGCTAAACACACCAAATAAATAAAATTGAAATGCAATGAATATTGGTTTCCACTTGGGAAAAGACAACAGCATTTGATTATTTTTATCAGTCAGTATAGATTTTTAAATGTACACATACTACATTTCTTTTTCACGCAAAGCTAGTTTTCACAGTTAAAACCACACATAAATGCTAGAAAAGCTGTCAGGATTTAACCCTGTCATTACAAATGTATAGTCTTTGGAATGAGGGAGAGGAAAAGGGATCCTGCTTAAAATTTGCTTCTAACTCTTCACTGTTGTGTGGATTACATTAAAAATAGAAAGTTGATATTGAAGTTACCATTTTGTGTATATAGTATCTTTCATGAGGTCAGTTTTCTCCAACTCACAGCATATACTTTAAATAACTGTTTTCCCTGTTAAGCAATTTAGACACAGTAACAGTGTGTAAAGGAAGTTTGTTGCAGTGTGAAGTGATCAATTTATTCTTCTCTTTATTAATATAATTTTCCGGTTTTTGTCTTCCAGAAGGCAAAGGTGATCTGCTAGACATGTGGGACATATTACATAATATGAAAACCAAAGAGCTAAGTATGGCTCAGAAAGAAAAACTTGCTCCTTAAGATAACAATAATTTCAATTCTGTCTTGAAAAGATTTGCTTGCCCAGTTGATTTTTTGAAGTGCAATCTATCATCAGTCACAATAAGGCAACACTGTTGACTTTAATGGATTTTCTTCTAGTAATATAATATCAACAATTAACTTCATTCTTGTTAGCGTGTGACTGTTACCCCATGTTCCTGACCCCGATAATATATCAGCTTGCAGTTGGCATCATGGGAATACACAATGAAATAATGGTGTTACTGAAACAACAGTTAGTAGGAAATGATGGTATATATTTTACTTCAGTAATTTTTAATGTAAATGTATGTTTTGTACAGTATATGCAAAATGAGGATTTTTTTCTTTTGTAAAAAATAGATTCTCAACATCTCATTCTTCTCAAAATCTTGATATTTTTTTACATAAGAAGAAAGGAATGTCTATATTCAGTTTGATTAAACCACCCCCTAGTCTGATGCCATGTATCTGATAGTGGCCAGTCAAAAATGCCTAGGAAAAATACAAACAGATCAAGCATAAAATGAAACTTTCTGGCATGTGGCAGTCCACAGCTCAGGGATTTCCCAAGCTGAAGGTTATATTTTGAAGGCATGACTCCATGAATTTCTGATAGGTTGCAAAACTATCAGTAAATTTTTGACTTCCAGAACACATAGCTGCAGTGATTTTTCTCAGTGTAACTATGCTCCATTTATGATCCATTTACACAAGTATGCCCTTTTGTTTTGGGTATTTTTTGGGGTTTTTTTGGTGGGTTTTTTGGGGTTTTTTTGTTTTGTTTTCAATTGATAATTTTATTTGAAAGAACAGTGAATACTGGTATTGTTTTTCCAGGGAATCTCTTACACGCCCTATCAGTTACCATTCTTCTAGGCAGAAAGGTCCTAAACTATAGAGTTCTCTCTCCTGTAGAAGTTGTGTTCTCTCCTCGGTGATCTTTGATGATCTTTTACATTTTCTACTGGTTTTCTATTAAGGAGTGTAACAGACTGTAGATCTTAAAGAGAAGTAAGTTTTAAATGCACAACTACTGTCTACTTTAGTCTTTGTTATGGGTGTCATTTTCAACAGATTTCAAAATTCATAGTCCTAGCATAAAAGGTTTTAGGACAACCAGTTAAGTGTTTTGAAAAGGAGACAATAATTTGACATGCTCATTAAGAAAAGCTGTATTTCCAAAGGTCTTGGAAGAATGTCTTGATGTATAGCATGATATGGTGAATATTCTTGTAACATATAGTAGGATGGACAGAGATTTAGGCAAAAATCTGGAGGTAAAGGAGTTAAGGGGAATTTAGTCTTTCATTTTCCAAAACAGAAAGGTCTTGGAATTTGTGTCTGACAAAAATACGTAAACTTTGTGTGCTATACAGATGAAAGGTTGGCAAGGGTTAGGTCTGGGTGAGCCATTAGATGAATGATACATGCTCTCTATTAATCCCTCTCTCTTCCTAAAGGGAAGAGAATGAGAATAAGGGAGAGAGACTTACAGACTGGAAAACAAAACTAAAACAGTGTTAATGAAAACATAAAACCAATAAAATATATGAAAATACAGAAAAAACCCAATATCAAACTCAAACCCCCTAATGGCAATTGCATCACCATCACCACTGGTGCCGAGGGCAGAGTCCCAGACAGAAGTCAGCGGTAGATGGGAACTGAATTCAGGAGCTAGACTGTGGAATTGGATTCAGGAACACAGATATTGGGATCAAAGACAGAATGAACAGAGTCCTCCTCAGACACTGCTCATTGAAGAAGAGGACTTGACCTCTAATAGAAGCAGACACTGTCTGCAAAAATATGCCATTAAATTTGGATAGTTCAGTTACTTGCAAGAGACTTCTCTGAAAAGTAACATATCTGAAAAGTAACACCACTGAACAGAATTAGTTCTGTTCTAGTTCAAACCAGGACAAAAATATACAATGCAGTAGGAAGGCTTTTTAATTATCCTAGAATTTTTGAAGTTGGGACTATTTCAACAACTTAAAACATTCTCCTGAGGAACAGTTTTTCTTGCTACATATTAAAACACATATTTGAGTTTAGTATAACAAGTCCATGAACTTCAGAAAGTGTAAAATCACAATCTGAAATGAGGTTTCGATTGATACCAGGTAGACACTGATTTTGAGGCAACTCAGATATATGCCCTTGAAAAGTTTCATACACCAGGTGAAGTATAACAAGGTAGTTTTGTTGCATTTCTTAAAATGGTTATGCATCCCTAAATATGAGTATTTTCTTTGTTTTATTAAGATTACATATTTCCAGACATATCATATCTTACAGTAGGAAACAAGATCATGGAATCATAGAATTGTCAAGGTTGGAAGGGACCTTAAAGATCATCTAGTTCCAACCCCTCTGCCATGGGCAGGGACACCTCCCAGTAGATCAGGTTGCTCAGAGCCCTATCCAGCTTGGCCTTAAAAACTTCCAGGGATGAGGCTTCCACCACCTCTCTGGGCAACCTGTTCCAGTGTCTCACCACCCTCATGGTGAAGAACTTCTTCCTAATGTCTAATCTGAATCTACCCACCTCTAGTTTTGATCCATTCCCTCTAGTCCTACCACCACATGATATCCTAAAAAGTCCCTCACCAGCTTTCTTGTAGGCCCCCTTCAGATACTGGAAGGCCACAATAAGGTCTCCCCAGAGCCTTCTCTTCTCCAGACTGAATAACCCCAACTCTCTCAGTCTGTCCTTATAGGAGACGTGCTGCAGCCCTCTGATCATGCTCATGGCCCTTCTTTGGACATGTTCCAGCACATCCATAGCTTTCCTGTAATAGGGGCTCCAGAACTGGATGCAGTACTCCAGGTGAGGTCTCCCAAGAGTGGAATAGAGGGGGAGAGTCATCTCCCTCAACCATGCTTGATGCAGCCCAGGATACAATTGGCTTTCTGTGCTGCAAGTGTACACTGATAGCTCATGTTGAGCTTCTCATCCACTGGTACCCCCAAGTTCTTTTCTTCAGGGCTGCTCTCAAGCCAGTCCACTGCCCAGCCTATTCTGGTGCTTGGGATTGCCCCAACCCAGATGGAGGACCTTGCACTTGGTCTTGTTGAACTTCATGAGGTTGTCATGGGCCCACCTCTCCAGCCTGTCAAGGTCCCTCTGGATGGCATCCCTTCCCTCGAGCGTGTCAGCTGCCGCACACAGTTTGGTGTCATTGGCAAACTTGCTGAGGGTACACTGAATGCCACTGTCCAAGTCTCCGACAAAGATGTTAAACAAGACTGGTCCCAGTACTGATTCTTTAGGGACTCCACTTGTCACTGGCCTCCACATGGATATGGACCCATTGACAGACAGACACTCTTTGGATGCAGCCGTCAAGCCAGTTCTTTATCCACCGAATTGTCCATACATCGAACCTATATTTTACCAGCTTGGAGACCAGGATGTTGTACAGGACAGTGTCAAAGGCTTTGCTCAGGTCCAGGTAAATGATGTCAGTTGCTCTTCCCTTGACTATTGATGTTTTGACCTTCTCGTAGGTTTGTCAGGCACGATTTGCCCTTGGTGAAGCTGTGTTGATCGTACCCAGTCACCTCTTTGTTATTCTTTTGCCTCAGCATTGTCTCCAGGAGGTTCTGCTCCATTATCTTACCAGGTATGGAGGTGACACTGACTGGCCTATAGTTCCCTGGTTCATCCTTCTTTCCCTTTTTGAAATTGGGGGTTATGTTTCCCCTTTTTCAGTCACTGGGGACTTCACTGGATTGCCATGACTTTTGGAATATAATAGCAATTTAGCAACCTCATCTGCCAGTTTCCTCAGTACCCGTGAGTGTATCCGTCAGGTCTCATGGACTTGTGCACTTTCAGGTTCATCAGATGGTCATGAACCTGATCTTTGCTTGCAATGGGCAGTTCTTTCTTCCAACCCCTACCATTATCTTCTGTGACTCCAGGAGTGTGGCTGGAGCCCTTGCCAGTGAAGACTGAGGAAAAGAAGTCATTGAAAACCTTAGCCTTCTCTGTATCACTTGTCACCAGTTCTCCCATTTCCTTCCCTAGTGTTCTTTTTACCATTAATATACCTATAGAAATTTTTGCTCTTCCCCTTGATCTCCCTGGCTAGATTTAATTCTAACTGAGCTTTAGCATTTCTAAACAGGTCTCTAGCTGCTTGGACAGCTTCCTTATATGCCCCCTCATTCTAGCTGTCCTTTCTTGCACTCCTTGTAAAGTTTCTCTTTAATGTGACAGTACGTCAAGGAGCTCCGTGTTCATCCAGGCAGGTCTTCTAGCATTCTTTCTTGTCGTCTTCTTTGTTGCTATACTTTATTCCTGGACATGGAGAAAGTGATCCTTGAATAGTGACCAGCTGTCCTGGGTCCCCCTTCCCTCTAGGGCTTTGTCCCATGATACTTTGATCAGCAGATCCCTGAAGCTATCAAAGCCTGCGTGCCTAAGGTCCAGGTTTGTAAGCTTGGAATACATCCTCCTAGTTGCCCTGAGGATCTTAAATTCTAGCACTTTGTGGTGACTGCAGCCAAGGTTATCCCTGAGCCTCATGTTGGTCACCAGCCCTTCCCTGTTGGTGAGAACAAGGTCCAGCATAGTACCTTTTCTTGTTGATTCTTCTACCATTTGGAGAAGGAAGCTGTCATCTCTGCATTCCAGGAACATCCTGGATTGCTGGTACCTTGCTGTGTTGTCCTTCCAGCAGATGTCAGAGTGGTTGAAATCCCCCATGAGGACCAGGGCCTGTGAATGCAAAGCCGCTTCTATCTGCCTGTGGAGGGCCTCATCTGCTTGGCTCTCCTGGTCAACTAGCCTGTAGCAGACCCCTACTGTAACACCACCTTCCTGTCTTCCCTTTAATCTTAACCCATACGCTCTCAACCAGCTCATCGTCCTTTGCCCTGTGGAGCTCCATTGATTGTAGCTGGTCACTGATGTGGAGGGCAACACCTCCTCCCCTCCTCCCCTGCCTGTTCTTCCTAAAGAGCTTGTATCCATCTATCTCTACATTCCAGTCATGGGAATCATCCCACCAAGTTTCAGTAATAGACACTATGTCATGGCTTTCCAGCAGTGCAGCAGTCCTTAATTCATCCTGTTTATTGCCCAAGCTGCACGCATTTGCGTAGAGGCACTTCAGCTGGGCTGACCGTGTCACTCTTTCGTGCAAATCCCCCTTGATTCCCCTGGGGTGTCCTGGTTCATCATAAGTTGAGAGCCCTTACTTGCACTCCATCCCTCTGCCTCTGATGTGCTGCCCCACTGTTTGTCACAGGCAAGCATGAAATTATTAATCCCTTCCCCTTTCAAATCTAGTTTAAAGCCCTATCAATGAGCCCTGCCAACTCCTGCCTCAGAATCCTTTTCCTTGTCTGGGACAAGTTCATCCCATTAGCTGCTCGCAGCTCTGGTGCCTTGTGTACCGAGCCATGATTGTAAAATCCAAAGCCCCGTTGACAATACCAGTCCTGGAGCCATGAATTGACCTGTTGACTCTTCC
The DNA here is from genome assembly GCA_025345505.1 of Todiramphus chloris collaris. Taxonomy (NCBI): domain Eukaryota; kingdom Metazoa; phylum Chordata; class Aves; order Coraciiformes; family Alcedinidae; genus Todiramphus; species Todiramphus chloris. The sequence goes on from JANVCC010000035.1 coordinate 7,566,739, forward strand.
TATATATTCCCTTGTCCATTGCTGATGTCAGAGGGATGGAGGAGAACACAACTTGAGCTCCTGATCCCTTTACCCGTTGCCCCAAGACATTCCTCATTGTTTTGGAAACTGCGAATCTGATGCTGTTTAAAGTGAGAAAGTTCTGCAGAGACTTCATGATTATAGGTCAAAATTCTTTGACAATAATCAAGAAAGGTATTGTGTATTTTAGTATTGAAAATATTGATTTGAAATGTTGATCAGAATTAGTACAAAAAATCAGATTTTTTTTGAGGTTGAAAGAGATAACATAAATCTTTTTAAATTCTTGAATGAAATAAAACCAAGTGTGTTCTCCCTAACAAACTTGAAATCTTCCATTAAGATAATAGATCTAACTGATAAATAAAATAAATAGCCTTACTGAGGAACACAAATACATAACTATTTCTGGAACCTCTGAATGCATGTGTACTGATAGAAGAAAAAGAGGCAAACATAACAAAGATTGTCTACTGTTTCTGCTGAATTCTCTTGTAGAACAGATATGATTTAATTGTTCATAACTAAGTAAATAACTAGACACTTGGTTGAAAAACACATTAATTTTGCTTTTAAAATTATTAAAATCTGAAATATGGTAGAGTTGAGAACCATTAGTTATTGCTTTCTCCTAATTTTATTTTAGTCTTGGGTAATGCTACAATATGTTTGAAACCCTGTTCTGACTCTTGCAGGACAAAGATCATCATGATAGTAAGATAATAATGGAAAGCCTGTACAAGGATCATGAACGCAATAACATCATGGGGCTTGATACCCCCTAGTGGTCTGTAATCTTCCTCTACTTGTGTTTAATACAAGTTGTTTGTTCCTGCTGCTTCCTGTCTGTCTCTTCCTGATCTGTGCTGAATCAGCACCTAAAGCAGCAGTGCAGCCTTTCTCTCAGTGACTGTCAACAGCCTGCACTGAAAGGCCTTGTTTGCTGTAGTACAGATTACTCTCTGTGAGGGAGGTGTCCTGGTTGCACTGTGCACATACATTTAAAACTTGTTAAAGTAAGAAAGGTGCAGGAGTATGAGCTAAAGGAAGAAATATTAATGGAAAGAGAAATGTTGGGACAAACAGTAATATCTGGAAGCTATTATTAAATAAGAAAGGAAGATTCACAGATACTATTGTGATACAAAATTGTGCAAGAATCCAAACACCAGTAAAGTACCGAGTTTTCATATCATGGAGGGAATGGAGTGAAATGCTTTAAGGGACCAAGGAGTTTAAGTGGTCTCTAGAGCTTCGTGGTTTCGTATTCTCTGTGACACCTCTCAACGACTCTTCTACAAGTTGCTTAGCTTTTCTGCTCTCACTCCTCATGTGTCAAATGAGGATAATTATAGCTGTAGTAGTAGAATTTATTTCCCTATGATAACGTTTATTTTTAGAATGGAGTTCACAAAGTTGATCCTGATGAATTCATTGTTTACTCTGATGAGCTGGGATGGGATGGCAGCTCAGGTATTTGATCACACAATTTTATCACAATTGGCCACAATGCAGCCTGGAAGCCTGATAAAGCTTAATACTTACTCTCTGTTACAGAAAAGCCAGCATATGCTCAGTGTGACTTCCTGGTCTTGAGTAGCCTTCTAGTTCCTGTGAGAAGCAGAAATGGTAGCATATTTCTAGTAAAAGTGTCCTGAACGTTTTGGTAAACATAATGGTAGGAGTTTCACCCCAGTGTGTAGGGAATGTAAATGCACATTTCAGAATTAAGCTATCTTTGATTGACGTGAGAGAGAACATAAACAAGTGTACAGTCTGCATTTCTCATCTACCTGAAGTTCAGCACACTTACCACAGATAAGAACAAAAATTGTAAGTAATATCTGTTGGGTGAGATTTAAAGTCGCCCTACAAGGAGAGAGTAAAAGAAAAGGTGTGTGTGAGTGGAAAATGTATGAGCAGAATCATTGTGAAATCTGTCCTAAAAACACACTTTCTATTAAACACAAAACTGAACACAGAATTGTGAGTAGGTCTGAGCAGTCTGTTTCTTGGTTAAAAAGGATATTCCTGTGAGCAATATTCCTGATGAAACTAAGTGGAGAGAAGAATATGTATTTTCTCAGATTTAAACTTAAAAATAGCTGTAATAAAATTATGCATAGTTTTTGTATTTTTCATTTGACTGTTGTTCCTCAGTAGGAACAAATGCTTGGTAATAATTGAAAATTTTTCCTGAACTGAGGAGAAGCCCCTACTATGTCATAAGTTTCTATTCTATGTCTAACTGTTCTTATCTCTGTTAGTTCAATAAAAAAGAATCCCTAGCTTTATTTTCAAAAAGTTAGACCTGAAATCTCAACATCATTACAAAAGCTGTCATGGTCCTTAGGTTAGTGAGATTAAAGCTGACCTCTTCATCTTCTGACTGTTTACGGTAAATTATTTTTAAAGTAGAATGCTAGAGCAATCTGTAAATGGAAAAAATATCCAATTCTTCAAGCTAATTTATTTTAATATACAATTTCACATGTTAAAAGATATCTGAATGAGTAGATATGTAGCCTGCTTGTGTTGTGGTTGCATATCATATTTAAGTGACTTTAAAAATATTAATCTCAAAACTAATGGAATGTAGACTTTGAATAATTTAGCTTGAGATTATCTAACAGAAGTAAATGTGTTTGCTTCTTATTCAATACTGAATACCTCTGCTTAAGCACTCCTCCTCTAACTTGGGGGTCTGAGAAGTGTTAGTGACTTCAAAAAACCAAAACAACAGAAAGACTGGTGTTATTTACTATTTAGACTTTCCACCACCTCAGACCAGAACTACTACATTATTGTGCAAGATGCTATTGTTCTGAAATGTTAACTAAAGATTTGTGGGAAAGGAGTCACTCAGTTCATCATTTTTGCTGCCTATTTTTGTGGTTTTTGAGAGACTCATGAATTTTAAGTGGAGGAACTATTACAGTATTCAGAGAGAGAACTTTGTCAAATATGGTAAATTGAGAGGGAAGGAGGTAGTTACAAGAGAGGATAAAGAGAATTAGAGTGTCAAGAGGAAGGAAAGCTAATAGTTGATGACAGTTCATGAAGTGAAGAATTTTGTCTGAGTGATAACATAAACTAATGATTCTTCCTGGACATTACTGTACTTTACCTGAAGTCATTAAGGAAAGCTTCCATTTAAAGAATGTAGTGGTGATATGGAAACATGCTGATTTTGCTTCAGACTTGCAGTTATCTTTGCTTCTTGGAAGGATATCCAAGGGGCCAGTTTTAAAGTAGGGTTTCATAGAAATCCCATCCAAATGCTGCATTCCATGCTAAACTTTTAAGATACCACTGTCTTCAGATTTAGGCTCAGGTCATCATGTTTAGCACAAAGTAAAGGAAAAAGGAGGTCATAGCATTTTCATGCTTTCCATAAGTCAGGTTGTTAGGAGCCCAGAGCAGACCACTTCGGAGGTGAGGTTGAGGGTGCTGTACTTTTTTTAGTTTGATGAAAAGGAAGCTAAGCTGCATTCTAACAAAAAACTTGTATCTGTCTGATGGCAGCTTCAAAGCTGGTGGAGCCAGGCTGTTCCCCATACTGGTAGACTATGAGGTACCGTTATCACTGTTCAGAATAGGTCAGTAGGAACGATTACTATTCCATTACTATGTTTAGAATAAGTTGCCACTGGCAAAGATATTGGGCAGACAATCTCTGTCAGCAAAATGTTGCATACTGTGCATTTTGCCAAATATAACCATGAGGCATAAGGTATGCAGAGATTTTTGGGTTCACCGTATGTAGAAGGTCTTAAAAAATTAGTGATTTGTTTTTCATTTTTACGATGAACAAGAAGCAAGCAAAAGAGTGTAGCAATCAGCTGAAAGACTGTGCTAAATAGTTACATCTCATCTAGCTTTGCATAGTCATCCATAAACATGGTAATGATATAATTTATTGGATTTCAATAACTAAATTACAATATATGTAGTGCTGTCAATATAATTTCTTTCAGGAAGAACAATGTGGATAGACTGAATGTGGCAGACCTTAGTCTGTGGTTCTTGCAAGACAAGCCAGAAGCATAGTAATTTTGTTCATGATTGTTGGTAGTTAAATTGTTAGCAATTTATGGTATAGTTCTGTATATTTAATTCCCTCTAAACTCTATATAATCTAGAACTATTCAGATCTTATATAACATCTTTAATGAAAGACATGTAGCCTTTTATGGTTTATAACACCTTTATTGTGGAGTAGGAGTGTCTCGCTTGCAACTATTTCATTCCAGAATTGTCTTCAGTCTGTTGCTGTCAGTAACCTAGAGAAAATTAGGTGTATTTCTTTATAAAGAGGAACAGAAACCAGGAGTGAAAATCAAAGTCTTGGGCTATTATCCTGAAATTAGTTACAGTGATGACTCAATAGACATATTACTTGTTAGCAAAATTAAGATAAAATCCTGTGTCTGTGGCAGACTTCTTAGTGGAACTCATTTCATCTTAACATTATGAAACCAGTCTTAACTTTCACCTTGTACTTTAAGCTTTTGCCTTAGGACTTTTTATTATTAAAAGCAAAGTCATTCTTTTATTTGAAAAACTACACAAACAGCTATTGTCATGAAAATTTCTTAGTATTTTCCATCATGGCTGTGTTTGCAACCAGAACTATTGAAATTAGAAGGAGTTACAGAAAATGTGGTGTTTTTTATGAAAAATAATTTTGAAATTTTAAAGTCAGTCCCAAACAATCTTAACAAGAATATTTAAAGAGCAACTGAATTATGAAAGTCCAATACTTTATGAAGTCTTTTAGGTGATTTATGCTATCCCAACTGTGATATACTAAGCTAAGTTTCTACGCAGCTCTTGCCAAAAACATTCCCCCCCCCAAATTGTGAACTATTAGGTATTAGTATATTTTTTGGAGTTTTTTTTTCCATTGTTCTGGGACAACAGCCTGGTACCTAAACAGTTAAGTATGCAAACAGGCATAAGGTCCCTAAGTTCTTCTTTTCTTACTCACATTAGAATCCTTCATATTCAAAAACAATATTGTTAGTCTCTGCACAATTTTTATTCCCTTGTAAGTTTCCATCATAATTACCTATTGTGCAAAATAATATTTTGTTGATGTTTAGAAGTTGAAATTCATTCATGAGTAATAATAATTAATTGTAATCATAGCACTTGTGTTTTTTCAGTAGAAAGAAAAAAATGTTCTTATTTTGAAAAAAGTTTCTGCTGTTGGAGGAGGTGCTTGGGATGTGTATTTGACATTTTTCTTTTTATCGTCATGTTGGTTTGAAGGGCCTTTGCTGATTTCTCCCAGTTACTTGAATATAGATACTTATCCTAGTTTCCTTATGTCACGATATTCTTCACTTTATTCTGGAAGTGCTAGTACCTTTTGGATTGCAATATTGATTCAGACTACACAGATTTCAGTCATACTGTTTAAGTAGAAGTCGAATTTCACTGGTCAGAATGAGTAGTGTATTCGTTTAGTTTTCACTTTGATGGAAATTTAGAATGTCTTTGTTACTGATGTTAGTGTTGTGAATTGCCATGTTAGGTTGCCATTTGTTGTTGGGACTCTTGCTATACTTCCTAATTTCTCTACTTTATATGCATCATGTACACAAGCAAAAGCAAAAGATACAAAATTGAATGAGAAATTGCTTTATGAGACATGTTGGAGCCGTCCTTCTAAGTAGATGTTCTGCAGAGGGTTGCAAATGTCTATAAAAAAGACAGTACTTGCTATGCGTGCACATTTTAATTGTACCTCCAAAAGTTCAGAAATACTTTCTTCCTGAGAAGTTCCTTTTGAGTTCTCTTTGACTACTGAGTTTAATTCTAAACTTATTTTTCAGTTCAGGGAGTGATTTTATATCAGTTTGTAGTGGTCAGTGAGACTTAACATTTACAGTTTTATTTTTTGTTACATAGTCTTTCACATAGCAAGGAAACATGTTTTCATACACTGCATACTCTGTAATGTTTCTTGTTCTGTGACTCTTTTGGGAGCCTACTTATTCATTACATCTCTGTGTATTAAATAACAAAGTTGCAGAAATCATATTGAAGAAATAAAGGTTGGTTCTTTATCCACATCCTCCATACCCAGCATAGCAGTGGGAAGAAGCTTGCATCAGTCATCAGGGATGGTGTTACTGCTTTTTGCCTCTTTCAGGAAAACAAACAGTCCTATTTGAGCAATACCTCAGAATGGTGGCAGCATTTTTTATCTTCAGTACAGACAAGACGGAGTCACTTCCTCATCTCTGTTCTTTTCTATTTCTAGTAGAGATATGAGATCATTTCTAGTGATTTCTAATTCTGTTGAAATACATTTTTTAAAATTTCTATAGCATAGGTTATTCATGACCCTAGTCATGCAAGGGTAAGGTTAGAAGAGGAAAAGGAAAGAGTAATGTATGAGGATAGTGTAAATTATGTCAGGCACAGCATGAATGTACCTTTTTTACTAAACAAATCCACATTTTCTGAAATATTTTGTTTGTATTTTTTCAAAGGGAACAGACATTTAATGAAAGTAATGAAATTCTAAGCCAAAGGAATAACATCTGTGGTTAAAATGTTATGACATAATTATATTGTAGTAAACATTGCCAGATGATGTTATGGAGGCCAAAACCATGGATGAGCTCAAAAATGGATTAATTTAGTTCCTAGCTCTATGTAGAATTTACGTGGTGTGGATTGGCAGAAGCTTGAGAGGCATACTAGAGAAGAATTATTATACACATGTATTTTCATATGCATCACTTACTATCTACTGTCACAGGTAGAAAACTGGACAAACTAAGACTCAATTTAGACTTTTCTGTGTCTCTGTGAGATATATGTGTTAAAAGCAGTATAAAACTTCACTTCCACAGTACTAGGAAGGTTTTTAGATGCCACTGTGACAGCTGACATAGTACCATAGACCCAAAAGTGGAGGCGAAATGTCTAAAAAGGCATAGCCTTACCCTTCAGATTATTTCTGCGTAAACACTTCTTCCAATCACAACAAAAAATGACAGTAAAGAGGAAAAGTCTTCAATTAAGTATTCATTACAGTAATGTTAATGCTATAATGGTAAAATGCTAAAAGACATTGTTAGTCATGGCACAGTCTGCATCTGAAAATTAGATTCTGTTGTATCCAGAGAAGAAAACTGAAAATCTGTCCAGTAGCTACAGGTGTTATGCAGATATTGTTTGAATATTAAAAAACAGGAAAAAAACATGCAAATTTTCATGATACATCAATTTGTACTAAAAATGCTGGATATAGCTCTTCCTTGGAATAGAAGATTTAGACAAATACTTTTCTTTGAGTTATAACAGATGAAGTTACCAAAAGAGTAAAGGTTAAGACCGAGAAGAATCAGATTAAAACTTAGAAAACCTTTTATGTTTACTAGGGGAATTACCTTTCACAAGAAATATTCTTTCTGACTGGCTAAAAACTGTTTAATAGAAAACACATTTGACTTTTAGCCACTTCATTCTGTAGTAGAACACATTTTCAGTGATAGGAATCTCTCTTAGACTTTGAGATTTCAAGGTGTTTAGGAGGGTTACTGTAGTTTTGCTGTGCTTCAATGTGTGTATGTAAAGCATGTTAATAGTAATCATTTCCAATGTTCAGAATGCTATTTGAAAACTGTCAGACAAAAGACTGTAATAGATTTTTTTTTACCGATTTCTGACAATGTTAAACTAGCTGGTTCTTTAAGGAACCTAGTGATCTACCTAACGTACTAGGAAATGGAACTGTAAATATAATACAACTGTGGTTGCTGTTTTAAAGACACATCCCTGAAATTTCAGTCACTGAAAAAAACCTCAATAGCTTTTTCTTTTTTTTTTCTTCATAGTTCTTCCAGGAATCATGCAGCTCTGTTTTAAAGCAAAGTGATTTATTTTGAACCAGAGCAAAATGCCAGTCCCAAATAATACTAAATTGTCTCCCGATATCTACATAACAGCAGCATAAGAAGGAGCTCACCTCAGTACAGAGGAGGTTATCTTGTCAAAGATGGAGAAAAATACTCTGTTCTCGGCATTATATTTTGGTATTTAATTGTCAATAATATCTTCTTTAATTCACCAAACCAAATACAGTTTTGATTTCTTTCTATGAAAAGTTTCTGCAAATCACATAGATGGACTCGTCCAGCATTAAAAAATATTCATCTTGTAGATGGGGCAGTAATTCTGAGTATTTGTTTGCATATGGTGTTCTGTATAAGCTAGTTTAAGTTTGTACTTAGAGCAAATACCTTGGGAAAATTCATTGTACAGGCTGAGGCAAAACAGAAAATTTATATAAGCTCAGGTAATGCATATTTTTTTTCATTGCTTTGCTTTTCAGCCTGTATTTTTAAATGGATTTTGACTTTTCTGTATTTCTTTGTCCCTTTGGAATTCATTAAATCTTGTTCCAGGGTATAAAGGGGACAATTTAGATGTAGCAAAATTTGTGTTATTTTCATTTTTAACTGAGATGTCCATTCAGCACCTGCAGACTTCGTATGCATTAGTTTACTCTGCATGCTTCCTAGGAAGGTTAGTCTAATGATGGTTTTGATAAACACTTGCAAACAAGTTTTTTATTGTATATATCCTTAGTGCTCTATGAACAAAGCAAATTAATCAACCTGATACCCCTTTTCCAGTGAAATTAGCTTGTTTTGAATTTTATTTAATTCCCTTTCACTCTTTATATTTAGATCCTTGCTATTCAGACTCTTCCGGGCCACATATATATGTAAAATGGATTATTTTTCATGGTATTTTAGCATTAAAGCACTTGTATCTAAAAAAAAAAAATTCTTCGAAACATATTGTGGTAGCATTCTCCCTATAATTGTAAGCAGTGATATTTATGAATCTTGTACATAGCAAAGATTATGAAAGACTTCTCACCAGGAATGTGTTACAGATTTTTTTTTTTTTTCAGTAAAAATATTACAAAAATGTACCCATTTTGTTAGATGAAACCATTTCAAACTTCTTTCATTACTTGAAAACATAACATTGTCTTTACAGATCTTTTGAAGTAAGGATTTTTTTAGATGGTTGAAAAAATTCTTCAATATTTGAAAAGATCATCTAAAAGAGATGACTGGTCATAGAACTTCAGGGCAAACCCCAAGAGGGTTTTGATCCAAAATCCCTTAAGGTGCCATACATTTGTGTTTTCATTCATACTAGTGCCTTCAAATACTTGCCAAGTTTGAAAAATATATATCTTTGTTTTATTTCACACTAAAGGTCTCATTCAGAGAGGCCGTGTAAAACAGTATAGCCTCTTTATGTTGCTCTACTTGGGAGTCAAGGAATAGTGTGGCCTAATGAGGTACTACATAGGTTATCAACAGGATTTTGTGATGGACTTCAATAGCTTTACATCAGAAGCAGACTTAAAAGACTTACAAGGAAAAAAAAAATTAAGTGAAGAGTTAGTGCCCCATGATACCATTTTCCAGGAAGAGAAATTTAATACCAAATAGAAAAATACCAATTAACAAAAGCAAATTTTTTCATGAGGTGCTATGTTCTGATTCTTTCATGATTACTGAATAAATAATTTTGTGAATTAAATATTTAGATATGTCTGTAGTCTTCAGAGATAACAACTATTTCTAAGAAACTTCAAAATTTTTTATTTCAAGTAGTGTTAGTGACAATTTTCAGAACATTAAGGAAACACTTATGAAAAGCAATAAAACCTTTAATGTTTTACAGCACGTAAAACATGTGAACATGCTGTATTGATATTGCCAAAACTACATGCATGAGATATATATTGTCTGTTGTCACTCTGAATATTCCACATAGTTATTTTTTATTTCTGTGGGGTGCTCATGTCATTAGTTGTGCTTATTTGACACAGAATCTTTTATATTAAATGCAATGGATAGAGAACTTTGGAATATAGTTTTTTGGAGCTTTTAGTCTGTAATCTTTAGGTGACATATCAATTTAACACTAAGCTTAGTCTGGTAGTTCAAATCAGCTGTGATGTTTCCTTTTAAAATTAATATATCGTTATGTACAGAGAGAAGGAACAAGAATTAATAAATAATAAACTTTTCTTAATGATAAAGAAAATTAAACATTTAGACCTAATACTTTATGAAGACTGAAATTGTTAAATGTATATTGAGGCAGTTTAGTTTACAATTAAATGCCAATTAACTTGATATGTTAATGTATAATTTTCACCATGTCCTTGTCCTCTCTTAACTGGAACTGTTAGAACAAAAATACTAACTAAAATAAAATAACAGATTAAAAAAAAATTAATTATGTAATGGTACTCCATTTCATAATTTTCTTGTCCCTCTCTCTGTGGATAATGTGCAAATGAAGGAAATAGAACAGAATCTACAGTAAGGTTATTTTGACAGTTTGTGGACCACCAGCTAAAGCTTATATACTTAAGAAACCAAGAATGCAAACTGGAAACTTTTTACTGGATTATGTTTGCTTTTGGAAGTAATGGGGGAAAAAAAAAAAAAGAATTCCAAGTATGCCGTTTAGGCCACACCTGGTGTTTAACTGTGTTCAAATGCTGCAACAGAAAATCCAGTTACAATAAAGCTACAGAGAGATTTGGTAAAAAAATGTGTTCTTGCATTCTGTCAGGATAGCAGTAGGACTGTGTCTCCCTTGATATATCTTTGCAGTTTAGCTATAGGAAAAACTGAGGTACAGCATAAACACATGAAAAACTTAGAGTACTGAAATCAGATCAAAGCTCTGTCTTGCACAATATTGTGTTTGATCAATTATGAATACCTAGGGAATGGTATGAAAACAGGGCAAGTATATATCGGTAGTCTACTTCCACATATGTGTCTGAAGGCACTTCTAAATCCATTGCCATCCATTTTTCCCTGAATGGGTCTAAATCATTCACAGCTTAATTATTGTGCAAGAAGATACACCCTCTTTGTTTTGAACCTGTCACCCCCATGTTCATTTAATATCCCCTAATCTTTGTATTAAAAGAGATAATGAATTTATTATTGCCAGATTACTTTCTTCATACCACATGTGGATACCTGTCAAGCAGAGTCCAGACTTAAGATTTTCCAGGCTGACGAGTTCTGGCAAACCTAGTCTGTCTGATGCATTTCAGTTACAGGGAATATGTGGCACCTGAATTGCAAATATGGTAGTGGCTGAGGCCATAAAGACTAACTACAAAATATCAACAAATCATACAACGGTTTTGGTTGGAAGGGACCTTTAAATGTCATTTAGTCCAATCTGCCTGCAGTGAGCAGGGACATCTTTAACTAGCTCATGTTGTTCAGAGCCTTGCCCTGCCCTTGAATGTTTCCAGGGATGGGGTATACCACCTCTGTGGGCAACCTGTTCCAGTATTTTACCATTCTCAGTGTAAAAAATTTCTTCCCTACATTTAGTCTAAATTTACCTTTTTTTTGGCTTAAAACCATTACCCTTTGTTATAGCAAAACAGGCCCCACTAAAAAGATTGTCTCCATCTTTCTTATAGGTCCCCTTTAAGTACTGAAAGGCTGCAGTAAGGTCTCCCTGGAGCCTTCTCTTCTTCAGGCTGAACAATTCCAATATTCTCAGCCCTCCTTCATAGGAGAGGTGTTCCAGCCCTCTGATCATTTTTGTGTCCCTCTCTGGACCCACTCCAACAGGCCCATGTCTGTCCTGTACTGAGGACTCCAGAGTTGTACACAGTGCTCCAGGTGGAGTCTCACCAGAGCAGAGTAGAGGCGCAAAATCACCTCCCTCAACCTGCTGGCCACGTTACTTTAGATGCAGCCCAGGATATGTTTGGCATGACTCTGAATTTTGCATGTTTAAGTTTAATTTTGTTTAGGTTTTTTTTCTGTGTATTCTGTTGACGTAATTGACAAAGTCTTCAAGTTGTTCTTGTAAGATCTTTCTGTCCTCTTGTGTGGTGAAAATAATGAAATTGTAGCAGCAACCTTCACTGTTACACTGCATTTTACTGGACTCAAGATATTACATAAGATCAACTTTATTTAAAAAGCCTCACAAGAAAGCTTTCTTCAGACTTCGGCCAGATTCTTCTTTATATTGTAATTCTTTTTCACACTTCCATCTTCATCTTAACTTCATGCGAAGCTAATATGAAATGCTTTCACAAGATCTAGATAAAACAAATACAGCACATTTCTTTAAAACAAAATAAAATAAATTAATTAGCTTACTTACAAGTTAACAATTAGCATCAGTCTATGAAAATCTCTGGTCTTTTCTGTTACCATGTTTTTAAATCTTCTTTGCTTTGATATTTGTTAGTCTTATTTATTCCATAGTTTTATTCTAATACTCTAAATAAAATTGTAGCAGACTTCTTTGTGTGTTACATTTATGGTGGTACATACTACTTGCTAGTCACACAAGTAGTTTATAAATGTGTTTGTTTCATGATCCCTACTACCTCTGCTTTAGAAAAACAAAAAAAAAGCATTGTTTATAATAATAAAGATCTATCAAATTGTTAATATGCTTTTTTATAAAGTTATTTCTGATTTTGTACAGTTTCTAGAATGAAAAGTATTTTGAAGGAGTGGAATTTGAATTAAAAAAAAACCCAAAACAAAAAAAAAAAAAAAAAAGATGCAAATCACAGGAATTGTGTGGCAAGAAGATGATCTGAGGTTCTGAGGCTGGTCGCTGTATTCATCTGCTACCTGTACAATTCACAGTGCAGCCAAAAGGCCTTAAAATGTCCACTCTCTTAAGTTTCCATTCATCACAGGTCACAGAACACTTTCAAACCCTTATAAGGAAAGTTTTAACTCAAAAGCCTCACTCTGTGTGCTGTTTTCTTTCCAGTTACCACATACAGCACAACATTAAGTTTTGACAAGCATTTTACAGTTATAACATGTCAATAAATTATACTTGCTGTCATAAAATTGAGCATATGCATACCTAAACCAAAATGGCAAACTGAAATGAAAACAAAAATGAATGCCAAAATAATGCCAGTGAGCATCTCTTCCATATGTGAACCCATGCAAGTTACTTTATGGAAATATTGTCCAAAAATAAAATAATTATTGAAAATACTGTAAAGCAAATTTCATTATGTGAAGAACAGTTTAATACTGTTCTTGAATCTTTTTTTCACACCCTAGATGTGATATTGTAGAATTCAGAAATAGATGGAAACAAACCAGTGCAAATGGTACATTAAAGCTCATTTAAATTGTGATAGAATTCTTCATTAATGCATGAATATAGCAAATAAGCGGTAAGATGAATTAGCAAGTCCACTCTCAGTAGAACATAAACTCATGGTCACCCATGTGTTTAGATATAGGGAAAAATACGATGTGATGGTAAAAGCTGTATTTACCATGCGCTGTGATCTGCTTCAACTTGTGCTTGCAACTAATCCACTCACACTGCAGCCAGTCTAATATTCATAGTGTCAAAGCAGTTTATTTACAGTAAAATCTGTTCCATCATCCCAAACCCTTAAACAATGTCATGGAGTTACAGAGTTGTGATGACCAGATAAAAGACCTGCTTTGCATTTAATTTGTACGTAAAACTTAAAATTGATTTTAAAACCTTGAAGTTCTCTTTCACTCAAAAATTGTCCATTAAAAGGTCAGGATTGTATTTCAAGATGTTGGTTTGAGTTTAAGAGAAATGTTCTGAAATATAAAGGAAACAAATTTTAAGAAGCTTAATTGTACAGGAGATAATAATATTAAATATATAACCTATATACATAGTAGATAAGTTTAGAAGATCAAATGTCTTTAAAAAAAAAAAAAAAAAAGAAGAAATTGTCTAAGCGCCATTGACTTTTACTTCAAGATTAAACCTTACATACATTAAAACTTACATACGTTAAAACTTACATACAGCAACTTCAAGATTAAAACATACGAGGTTTTTCCTTTGTTGATTCTCTGGGGCTAATGTTTTTATAAGGAAGTTTCCAAACATTGGGCATTTGCTAAAATTAATGATCCTCGGATTTCAAGAAATGAGAATGATTACAGTATAGTAATAAGGATAGATTTCAGCTTCCCTGTAAGGTCCTTGCCTGAGTTAGTAGGACCTTGTACAGCCAAACTCTTGAAAATTATGCAGGTAAAATGAAGTTGGTCCATTCTAACCCCATGTGTACAGTACAGATGCTCTTTGCTCTTAGTTTTTCTTCACTGTGTTTGAGGGGTTTTTCTGTCCCACCAGATTGGCAACATTTTAAATCTAATAAATAAATCTGTTATCAAACTAAAAGCTGAAAACAATTTGTTAGCAAAGTAGATTTTCTTCCAGAAAAACGAAGCAGGCTACTCTGCTTTTGTATCTGAAGAGTACCATTCACATCACCGAAGTGATACAGAGTGCTTTTGCTTGAACAGAAGTGTTAGTTGTTGTCAAAGCTTTTTAAAGGTCTGACAGCTGTTAGCTTTCAGGAACAGCACAGAATGAGGCATAATAATGTAGAATACATTGATTTTAGCAAAATATGGAGCAATGAAATTTGGGAATAGGAGGAATTAGGGGCCACAGAGCTTCTACACAACTATTAGGGAAAGGATATTTAAGAGAGAATAGCAACACAAAGGAAACAGAAATTGTATAAAGATACTATGGGAACGAGTTAGTTTGACACAGGCTTATGTTTTTCTGCTGAAGGTAATAAATTCCCTTCTCTTTTGAGGTAAAAAGGACATCAGACTTTCTGCACTCTGTAATATGCACCTGCTTATGATGGTATGCTTGATTAACAGATCCTCTAGATAATCATCAGAAAGATTTCACTCAAACTTTTACGTCATGTCATTAATAATTACTTTCAATATTGTAATTTTATATACAGACATAATTGCCAGAAAATAAGTTTTTTTTTCCTTTCCTATTCTACACTTGTTTCCAAGACCTTGGGCCTACTACTTCAGATTAATTTCCAATATTTTATGTCTTTCATGAGAGAGTCATGTTGCCTGCATCCATGGGGGAAAGAAAAAGCCATGTGAAATAGTTCTTGAAACTAATTTTGAGTTATTTTGTGATTACTGTCTCATGTGGAATACTAAAATCAGTACCTATATGAGGGAGTGTACCTTATATATAAGTAAGCTTATATTTTTAATTGAATATACACAGTTTGTCATTTGATAGCAAACTTTGCTGTGGAGCACCTTCCCTTGTCCCCCATGGTTCTGTTTCAATTTCTGGTTTAAATCTATCTTATAAAGTTAAGTTTTGTTGTAATTACAGAATATATAATCTAACAGTATAGTGAAAAATTCTGTTGTATGCTGGCTTTGTACAGTACATGGAAAATTGTGTTTTAGGAAATGGAAATTAAGCTGTTTTGGAAAAAGAAAAGAGCAGTTGAAATATTCTGCTTTGCTCTTTTACTTATCACTGAACTTAGGAGTACATTCACTTACTCCCTCTCCTGCCATCTTCTGAAATAGCAGTACCTCATACCAGATTATCAAGGCAATATCTGCCAGCAGTTTTGTCTACAAAACATTGATGAAAACTGTATCTTAGAGTTTCGGTGTAGGTATCCCAGTTTTCTGTCCAAGTCAGGTATTAGTTTTATGGCATATAAAGCGCAGGTGTTTATAAACACCAAGTGTCTTTTGAAGGAATAAATTACTTGCATTAACCTCTTAGGTGACAATGTTATAAAAAGGTGGGGTTTTTTCCACTAAAAACAGTGTCTGAGATCTTCAGGATATGTAAGAATGTATGATATGGCTGTATAACGTCTTACTTTCATAGTATCAGCATGTGAGTGAAAACAATCTTTAGATAATTTTGTATTTATCATAGCTCTTAAAATAAATTTAGCTTGGAAGGAAGAGAGGAATTAGTATGAATTTATTCTATTGCAGATGTGTTCCCAAATGTTATACAAAATTACTTCTGCTGCTGCTTCTTCAGAAAAGGAAATAAAGCAAGTCAGACATAACAAATGAGAATTTCAGGTGCAGTGACAGTAGATAGAGACCTGGGTGCCTTATATCCACACACCTTTCAATCAAGCAATATGTGTACTGCAGTGGAATAAAATGAAGACACTTTGGCAGCCAAGTAGACTTTGATCACTTTTGTTCATAGATTTGACTCATATTTCAGTAGCATCTTTTTTCTAAGCTACTGATCTTCCCTAAACTTTTACAGTGAGTGCTCAGTGAACTTAAAGAAACCTTTACTCATTCTGCAAGCAGACATTAAATACTCAGGCTGGGCCATGCATTCTGTCTTAAAATATCAGATAAAGTCTCATCGTTAACTGGGTTTTTTTGTCCAATGTCCTTCACATCGTAAAGAGCAAATTATGGTGAATTAGTTACTTTTTATAATCACAGTGCTTTCACTAATTCAGTTTTGTAGCAGAAATGAAGTTTGAAAATACTACTTTGCCTATATTTTATGGGGTTTTTTTGTTGATTTCATGGCACATTAAGATACCGTACAGAGTTAAGAATAGAGATCATAAATATGCTTTCATAAATCACCCTAGTGTGTCTGAAGGGAAGACAAAGAATGAGTTCAGTTTTTCCCATTAAGGTTACAGGGATACAGAAGGCATAGTAAAGACTGTAATTCTTTTGGTTGTTTGGAATTGGTGTAGCACACTGTTAGAAATGTAAGACATAGCCTTTGGTCCTACTGCCCTTGTGCCAATTATGGTGTCTTGCTGAGTCTAAGATGTGATCGTTACTTCTTACGAATTTTGTCCAGATTAGATCATAATGGGTGAGCTTTGGGCAGTCTGTGGAAGTTGTATGTGCACAATATAAAAGTGAAGCTGTATGTTGGCATGTTCTGGGTGTGAGATGAAGGCTTGTGGGATCTGAGTTTTTAAAGCCTGCTGAGGTTAATGCAAGACAACTGCAGAAAATAAAAAGGGCCAAACTTGGTGCACTGTTCTGTATATTGCCTGTACAACATGACCTCTGAAATGGGCTGTGCCCTATTCTGCACAAGTTTTTACTTAAAAACTAAGCGAAACAAACAACAACCCCAAAAACCTAGGACAGAATTAACACCTGATGTGACTTTTACTTGCTAGTGTAGTCTGCTCCTACTACATCTACTTTGGCATTGCCTTTTCCAGTGGAGCTAACTGGATCCTCTTTCTGTCTCTCTACCAGACAGAAAAATTGTTGATCCATACAGAATATATACTGTGCCTCCCCGCCAAGGGTGAAAAGCAGCTATTTTAGCTGTGTTGTCTCAGGTCTGCCAAAGGCATCATAAGTATCAGTAACAGAGTGCTACCCAGAAGTTGTGGCAGCAGTGCTGCCTTTCTTCACCTTTCTTTTTTTAATACTACAAGAGTCATAAATAACTTTCCTTAAAACATCTCAATCTCCAGACTCTCTAGGGAAAAACCCTAAGATAGATACATTTCATAGGGTCATTTATAAACAGGGGTACCAGTTTAAAAACACAGCATGGAAAAATGAAGGTGAAAACTGTGTTTTCCTTTCAATGGAGACGGATACTGAAAATCTCCCTAAAAGCGATATTCAGAAACATTTGGGTTAGACTTTGAGCTCTCTAGGAAGTCCCCTCAGAGATAACTTTCTGAAACACTGTCTTGTCTTCTACTGCTTTATAATTAATGTTGTGTGATAATCCTTGGTATTCAAATCCAAAGAGATAATTTTTCATTACTTTAATATTAACTTGAAATTATTCATTATATCAGCACTTGCAGTTTTCATGGCAACATCAAAAATACCTATTAGAAGTAATGATTACAAAATTTTACAGCAATAGTGACCACAGAAAATTAGCATTCTATGCCTTATCAGATTCAAACAATTTTTCAAGGCTGGGAATATTTACAATGGTTTGGATGAATGAAGGAGGCTTGCCAAGAAAATACAAATTCTTCAATAAATATATTATTTAATTATTTTAGGGGATATATAAATAATGATTTTGAGAAACCAAGTATATTTTCTGCTTTCTTCATATTTTAATACTGTACTCCTCTTTGCTGTTTCAGTAATTAAGTCTTATGACATTCCAGAAAGCATAAATCCTGCTGAGATGTTTAAGTTTGGAACAACCTCTTGATATACAAACAAACTAAATTAAAAGAAAGAAGACAAGACACTTAGCCAGGATCCTAACAAGCAGTTTTGCTTTCACCTTTGAAACAAAATTGAACGGTAAAGCAATATGGCCTACTGAAACTGTTATAGCCTCATTGTTAACCAGAACCTCCTTTTGAAACTCATTGCCTTCCATTACATTTTTTAAAGAATTTTAATTATTTGCCTGAAAAGAATAAAGATGCTTCAGGCTCCATTTGTTTATCATGGAAGGCCTAAAAAAAAATGAGGACAGAGCTTCCCAGCTCATGCAGGGGTTGCAGAAAGAGAGAGATGACTTTTAATTCGACAAGTTCAGAGAGATTTCTTAGTTTGACGCGCACAGCAGGGGGTCTTTGAGTGCCTGGCAATACTTCAGCATTCTGAGCTTTGAAAGTCTTTCCCTGCAGCAGAAATTGTATCAAAAGCCAATGATAATATTCCCTGCAAGGTAAAGGACCCTATTGAAGATTTCTAGAGCTGTTTATTTATTCATCACAGTTTTTTTTTAGGATGTATCAGGCATATAGGTAATAATTCACACAGATACTAGGAAAATGAAATAAATAAATAGGAATCCCTCATTAATCCTTCACCTTTCCCTTAAGTTTTCCACAGGCCACATTCACCTATAAAATTTCCTGTCATTCCTTGCCCTGTATTCTGCATACAATCTTCACTTCAGATCTCAGCTTTTACTTATTTTTAACAGAATTGTCATTTCTGTCTGCCTTCTACCACCAGCTGAGTACATAAGATGTTTATGACCATTTCCTTCCACTAAACCCTCAAAGTGATTGATTAATTTTACAGAAGGATATTCAATTTCTTAGGGGTCTTTTAAAATCTTATTTTTAAAGCAGATTTGAGATAACTGCTTCAAAGCTAAGATTAA
Organism: Todiramphus chloris collaris; assembly: GCA_025345505.1. NCBI lineage: Eukaryota > Metazoa > Chordata > Aves > Coraciiformes > Alcedinidae > Todiramphus > Todiramphus chloris. The sequence goes on from JANVCC010000035.1 coordinate 7,585,747, forward strand.
AGCTTTATTTATATTCCAGAGATCAGAGTTTTAATGTTTTGGTATTACTTTTATTTGAAAAGTATACACATATATTTTTCTTTCTGTTTTTGTTTTGTTTTGTTTCTGCAGCAGAGCTGGGACTGTGAGACTACGACAACCTTTCCCATGTGTAATGTCAATGTCGGCTATCACTTTGGCAGAATCAGCCAGCTCACTGAAGACAGAAAAACCCTCCTTCCCTCCTGTTTTTTCAGCTGCTGGTGGCATTCAAAGTGACCTTCCCTTATAAATATTGGTGAGTGACCACATGGGGAAAGCAGTTCTTTGGTGCAGAGAAACTTCTTTCAAAAAACTGTGTTGACCTGAGTGGTTTACATTTTTTTTCATATTATGAAACCCCACATATACAGGTGTTTGGGCTTTTTCTTTTTAATAATAACTTGACGTATTTAACAATAGTTACTTCTCTAGACTTAAAAGCATTTATAATACACTAGCATGTGCTATCTATTCAAACTATATGAAATCTTTCAAAATACTATTTTAGAGAGAGAAATACTTTCTGACAGCAAACAAGTATGTCTTCTCTCTTCCTGTTACTTCCTGTTGGCTAAGTGATCTGGAATGGAATAAATTTATCATAACACCTCAAATGTGGCAAGATGAAACTTTTCCAAGTGTAGGAATTAGGGAAGATAGCTAGAGGCCATGTTCTGGAACACTTCTGGTTTGGGAAGCAGGGCTATGGTGAAATCACAGCACTTCAGGTATTCTGATACCAACAGGGCAGTCCAGGAATGATGTAGTAACTGTAATAGTTCCATAAGGCTGTTTAAATTACGTAGTTTAGTATTGAAAAAGTTTTCAGGTCATTTGAGACTATCTGAGCTGATTTGTCCTGCTTGAGACATAGTGTGTGCCTAAAGAGATTTTCAGTGTTGAAAACAGATGTGTAGATAGTGAAATAGCTACCCATGGCTCAGAAATATTTACAATACCATAACAACTAGCACTATAAAGCACATACACAAAAACTATTTAATCTGTCTTGGAACAGTTTGGAAGCTGTAAATATGTGCAGGATCTAAGGTTAGAAATTATTTAAGTATTATATTTATTTAATCTAAAGACATTGCCATAAAGAGTCACTTAGCCGGCTGCCATTCAGTATTAACTACGTTATTGCAATTATCTCCTAATCAGACTACAGACAGACAACTGTGATCTATCATTTATGATTATATGATAAATAATGTTTGATTTTTTTCTTATTTTTTATTTTTCTTAACCATATGTGGTTTTGAAATATGTTAGTTTAAAGGAACAGACAAACTTCAAAAGAAATATTAATAGGAGCGTTATCATGGCACCAGCCTAACAAAATAATGCCTTTTCATCAAAGGAAGACTTCCAGCAAAAAGAAAGGCTGGTATATGTAGTGTGTCTCTCTTGCTTAATGCACAAGTTCTGGTGTTATTTAGAAGTTCCTCAACTATGTGATAGGATTGTCACTAATTTCCTTGGCCACTAGTAATTAGGGGACAGAGTCAAGAGGAGAAGGAAGAGGGCAAAAATTTAACAGAGCTGTATAAATGACTATTCCCTCTCAGTATTCTTTCTGTATCAGCTGTGTGATGGAACCTTACTAATTTTGGGCTTGCCGTCTGGTAACAGATAAATCCTTATCAGGCTTGATTTTGAGGATTTGTGTTAAACTAGACTTGAATCGTTGTAATAATGATTTCAAAAAAATGAAGCAATAAATAAATGTCGATGAATACATTTTCTACAGCTTTTCATCTGGTAATGTGATGCTAGTCATAACCACATGCTACAACATTTAGTTCAGTTACTTATGATGGCAAGGTTGCACACTGTTTGAAAAATGCAGGGAGGGTAGAGTTTCAAAGCATTCATCTTTTGAGAAAGGCCTTCTTTAAATGTGTTTCCATTCTAAAGTTGTCTGTCAACTCATCCTTATATCTTTAAAGGATGTTGCTGCATAGCTTTACAGTAGCTGTATGGTGTAACTTGCTGTTTGATCATATTACAATATTTTGCACATGTAGCTGCTTTCCTTTAAATAGGAGAGGACAAAACTACAGACAGTCCAATGGTTGAAGACTCTTTACAAATTCTTGTTTTCCATGCAAGATTCCAAGTATAGGTGTACAGATCACAACTCATTATTTTAAGTTATAATGACTTAAAAAAAAAAAAAAAATTCTTGCAAGAGCAGCTGGTATACTAATAACAGGTAATTGGATTATAATACCTTTGCTGGGACCACAACAACTGCTCTGTCCTCACTAAGAGAGGTTGCAGCTCTGTAGAGGTTATGTGACCAGAAAGGATCAAATATAATTGTTACCATTTTTCAGTACATTTCTGGTAGCTCAAAAAATGGTGGCTTTTCTACTTTTGGCTACATCTAGCATTAGAAAGAAATGGCAAAGCATGCTAATGATTTGTGATTTTATGTTTTCCTGTTTTAATTTACCTCCGGTACAATCATGTACTTCAGTATGACCTACCAGGTGGTTCTAGAATTGGTAACATACTGCTTCCATTGCCTTTTGCACATATTTTATATTTTGTTTAAGTTTGACATTTTGCAAACAGCAAGGGGACTTAATTCAAGACCATTGAGAGGAGTAAATTGATAAGTAAATATATTAAATATAGCATAGCTATACTTACAAATCTTCCCTATATGTGAGGATGGAGTTCAATACATTCTTGGTTTTAACCTGTTGTGTCAGAGTGGGATTAATCAACCTCTGATTATTATACTGGGTTTTTTAAAGCTTCAACTATTTTTTCAGGATTTCGATAATAAATCCACTGTAAGCTGTAACACTGAAAGCTTTAAAGTTAAGTTTACCCTTTTGAAGCTTGTAGCTTACTTACTTAGGAACTACTTATGAAGGCTTTATGAGAATGCTTCCTTGCAGCTTGGTTCAAATATCGAGCGATGGTATTAACTTCCAGTAGTATAAACTATCACTAGTCTTACACAGCGTTGCTCTCCCCTAAGAACTTTGCTATAAATGAATATACATTTCCTTTGTATCCATAAGTTCTTTCTTCATTTTTATTTAGTTTTCATGTGCCTAAACTCAGGAATCTGTTTAAACTGAAATCCTAGCACTCAAGTCACACAAACAGCTAACTGACAGAAAGATGTTGCTTTAGGAGTTCGACCTAATAAAACCAGCTTTCCTTTGGAAATCTTGTTTTCTTTATACTGTAAGATCACAAATTTCAACTGCAACCCCAGTTTCTCTGTTCGTCTTGTCTCCTAGTGCCTTCTTTGTGTGAGAGACAAAAAGAGCTGTGCTTAGTTTGCTTCTCCATGAATGCCACATAACACGTCCAGCTCCTTTGAGAATGACTAAATTCTACCCACATTCCTCTCCCTGGGGATATTAATTTGGATCTCCATCAGTGAAACTTGTAGGGTCTTAATTATCTTTAAGACATGCACTTTTTTTTCTTGATTTAGTTAACAAGTGGCAATCACCCAACTGAAAAATTACTAAGTGGAGAGAGAGAGGACAGAGAGAGTGGGATTTTAGGCTTAGGTAAGGCTAAAATGCACAGGCATTAGAAAAGATCTAAGAAGTAACTGGGATCCTCATGCTGCCATTGGCAGTAAGAGTTGTCTAAAAAAAATAAATCCCACAAATGCTTTTCTTAATTAAAAATCAAATTTTCGTGAAACATACATGATTTATTTCTATGCCAGCATGAAATTCTGAAACTAAATGCCTTCAATTGAAAAAGACAAGAATAGAAAAATAAAATGGAGTAATCTAGGTCTTAAGGGCTAAATGAGCTATCAGTCTCATTTAAAATTTTCAAAACTGTATATATCAAATATGAATATGATTTTAGACACTGAGGAGCCTATGGTTTATATCTTTGTTTTCAGATTTGAAAATTCACCTACCTTCTTGAAAACTTTCAAAAATTTTATTAAGAGTTTTCTTAACTCACACAATACATTAGTGAATGTTACATTTATAGCAAACTGGGGTCCAGATCCTGAAGCTATCCTAATTCCTTGAAGACTTTCATGCTGGTAAAGTAATTTTCAAGCTATGGATGGTTATAAAGGCAAGGCCTTTGCTCTATTGTTAAATGCCCTTACTGTATTAGGGCAGAACTGTACCAGGAGAATACTGAGGTCAAACTAGCTTCAGGCATTGATAAATGCTAAGTTACCAGGAGATGAACACTGGGAGGATGTACCTTCCCATCCAAGCAGTTCTTTACTCTCTTAACAAGAAAGAAACTGGATTCAAATGAATGCACATCTTTCTTTTTCAAAAAATACCTATTCTTCCTCTGAAAAACTCTGTAAGTGTTTTATTTAACTGACTGGTTCTTACAATCTCCTTTAAAAATGAAATTAGCTGTTAATACCCTGGGAAATATTTATGTTAAAGGTCATACTAAACAGAAGTCAGATCTAGACTATCTGAGGAGTTTGGAGAAGATGTTTAATGCAAATTTTTGTGGAAAAAAAAGATGTGTGTCACTGCAGGTCATCTCTGAATATTCTTGTTGGGGTTTCTCTGTTGGATATGCAATCTCAGCTAAATGTTTTGAAGAGAAGGAATCAAATAAATTGCCCTGTTTTGGATCTTTCTCATCTGTATACAGTTGTGCAGCTCTAGTAGACCTGAAAATTGCCCAGAGACAAACTTTTAAAAAATAGAGTGCTTTTGAGGCAGAAAATTGCTTTTCTACAGCATGGTCTAAGGGACAGGATGTGACAGGAGGACAAGGAGTTGTCACTATGTAGTGATATTGTAAAGCATATCTTACATAACAAAAAGGATCGTTTGTCTCTTTTTTTCCTTTCATTATGAACTACAAGAGATTTAATTGTAACTGCTAAAGGTGTGCCTAAAACCCAAGAAATCCATTATAATTTACAATTAAAAATGAAAGCTCCTCCCTTACCCCCCTTGTATTATCTATTCATTAGAGAGTGCATGAGTGTATGTGGTATGGATGTCTGTCCACCACTTCAAAATCCTTATTCTCAAAAGGAAAAGTGGGAAAAAAAACCTCAACAAAACCCCACTCATTGTACATGCATGTCAAATATTAGCATGATTCTTGTAATAAGAAAAGAAAGTGCTTTGTGCTTTTGATTAGCCTCTTGATGTTTGAGAGTGTTTTTGTATGGCTTAATTTTCCTTTTTATGGCAGTTTGTACATATAAAACAAAATGAGGAAAAGAGTGGAGGGGGAAAGAAAAGTGCCATTTATATACTGAGGATATGAGGCCTCCTTTGGGCCCATTATACATTAATGAGTCAGCTGAGATTTATTAGGATAGGTATATTAATCTTTATACACATTCACATACTATAATTGTTCCTTTGGTACTATAATGTGATTAGCTGTGAATTTGTGCAATATTAACAATAATATGGATTTCCATATTGCAGAACAGTAATAACAAATGGTTATTAAAAATGCATGTAAAGTATGGGACGTGAAAACACTTCCAAACTCTCAGTAATCCGATTATGTTCTGTTGTTTTTAAATACCAAAATGGTTAAGTCTTTACTGTAAAGTAAAGTTTATATGAGAAAAGCAAAAATTTTATGTCACACAAAATTGAATGAATGAATCTAAAACTGTCTGAAAGCAAGATTACTGTCTCTTTCTCATAAGAGACCTGAGATGTGGGGTTTTGCATTACTATTATTTAAAAATACAGCAAAAAGTAGAATATACAAGGTAACGGTAATATTCAATAGTAAAGTTTTCCTAGTAGGATGCTTCTGTGTATATAGGAGTGAGGCACAGTGTGGAAAGAATTGTCTAGGATCCCTGCTGCTTCCTAGGGAGCAAATTCAGCATTATACCCCTTAACTTCAAAACTGAGAGGAACTGCCCTCCTCTGTCTGGAATGTTATGAAAATAATTTCACCCATAGAGCAATCACTGTGTGATATACGGATACAGCACAGTAGGGATATAAAAATACAGAACTATTAATTATAATTTTGTAAAGCTAATTATTGATTTTGTTTCTCAAATAGTGTAAAATAGAGCAGCCACTTTGATTTCAGATAGTTTGCAGCAATAGTAGCTTTCTATGGCATGGGGTTGTATGCTCTCCTCTGCCATTCTGCTGCTGCTTTGTGATCAGAAATGACAGAAATCTTTGAACTTGGCTTTGAGACAGAAAAAAATTGAGACTTTTTTTGTTCTTATAGGATACATACTCCTTCCTTTTGGAATTAGAAGCTTTTCTCTCAAATTACTTTTGTGAGGCAGTGATATTGTTTAGTGAAAGTTGGTTTACCCTCCCTTCATAACACTGTAGTGGCAGAGCATGTTCTTTGACCACTCTTTCCTGAATCATGAATGTCTCTATTCACCTTGTTTTGTTTACATGGTGGGTGGTTGAAGGAATGTATTGTACCTTCTACCATTTGCCCTGTAAACTTACAGTTCAGCCTTTGGTGATTTCCGCCAGCACGGTTCCCACTTTTCATCTGATTTAAGAAAGTTTCAAGATTTCTGAATAGATTAATACTGTAAAACCTGACCATACTTGGTTTTGGCTTCCTCTCTTAGAAATGCTCCTTTTCTAACTTCAATATTTTTTGGTCCTGCAGCCCCCTGATCCCATGATAGCATGTGCCTTTGATGTGCACAGGATAAAGTAGTTATTTTTTACTACACATTTAAAAGGTGTTCCTTAGACTGTCTTTGTTCTGGTTTATTGTGTCATTATATTGATTGCAATAACCTGATAATCTCAAACCTGAATAAGTTTTCATGGACCAAAAAGGTCTACTTACAGACATTGGGAATGCCATTTTCCCATATTTCCATTTTCTGCCTCAATATTCTGAACTCTTACAAAGTACACAATGTTAAGTAACATCAGTGTAGGATTTCTAGCTAGTTTATTTTTATACAAACTGTGGAAAAAAGACACCTTATTCCTACTCATGGTAACATTTAAGTAGAGGAGGTTTTATCATGCATTTTACATGAAGATGATGAGCATTCCATTGTATTCAAATGCTTGTGGAATTGCTGTAAAATGACATTCAGCAGGTGGGCCAGTGTCATTTGTGGAAGGTCTCTCTGAGCTGCAGCTCAAGCTGCTGATGTCTCTTATTGGCATACTCTACTGCTCCAAGGCATCTACTCTTTGCTTGATTATCAACTGCATTTTATTTTGGTGGAAGCTGATCACTTATTTTCGATTCATATTTTGTCTGCTGTTTGCTTCTGCTTATTAATTTGTGTCTGCAAAAGGGAGCAAGTAAAAGGCAACCATTAAAAGCACAAATTTGTGCAGTGTGGTTTCAACAGCAAGGTGGTAGGGTCCAAGGCCTCAGTCTTCCTCATAAATTTTATGGTGTCTTTGAGAATGTGCATAGGAAAGCAGTGTATCAATATGATACATGCATAACCATTATGGATTAAATACTATTAATATAAATTAATCTCTTCTTAAATAATAAGTATGCAAATGCATTAACAAATATTGGAGAAATAGGTTAAGAGCATTTTCAGCTATTTACATAACTGACATAATTAGTTCCATAAAAAAACCCAACCCAGTTTTGTCTAATGAAGTTACATAAAATTTACCTTATTTGATTTTGAATGAAACTTAATTATCTTTTACATTTATATTTTCAGTTACCTAATCCAGAGAAGATAATTTTATAATTGTGAACGTAGGTTTAAAATAAAATTAAGTAGAAGATTATAACTCCTTATGTTGGAACATTGATTACTCAGTCACATTCTTGTCATGCTCTACAACTATGGAAACTTAAACTACGGTATTCTTTCATAAACTTTATGGAATGTATGTTTCCATAGGCTATAAAAGCATATTTTCAACTATCTATGGTACTTTTGCTTGCTTCAACCTCATGAAAACCCTTAGGTTGGATTCTCTTCTTTGCTATCTATAAATATTTCATAATACTTATGGAATTGTAAAACTGGTCAAAATACCTCTGAAATTAAGCCATTTTCTTTTCCCTGGAAGGAAACACACTGAATGGTTTGCAAGCAATGAAGGATGTATTGAGCTTAGAGCTCCAGTGTAACTCCATTGCTTCATACTTACCCTTTTACAGCAATTTTCATTCACAAGCAAGGTCAGGTATGTTTTTTCTTGATTTGTCTTTGATTTGAAAAGTTCATTAATCCCAATTTCTATTACATTAAATAAGCATTATTAATAATAATCTTATAAACATTATTATAATAATGATCTCAAGTACAAATATAGGCTGGGCCATGAGTGTATGAGAGCAGCCCCGCAGAGACAAACTTGGGAGTACTACTGCATGAAAAACTGAATATGAGCCAGCAGTGTGTGCTTGTAGCCCAGAAAGCCAATCGCATCCTGGTCTGCATCAAGGAAACTTGAGGTTGTTTAGGCTGGAGAAGAGAAGGCTCTGGGGTGACCTTAGAGTGGCCTTCCAGTACTTCAGGGGGGCCTATAGGAAAGATGTGGAAGGACTCTATCAGGGAGTGTAGTATTAGGATAAGGGGTAACAATTTTAAAGTGAAAGAAGATAGCTTTATATTAGATATTAGGATGAAATTATTTACTGTGAGGGGGGTGAGACACTGGAACAGGTAGCCCAAAGAAGTTGTTGATGCCCCAGCCCTGGAAGTGTTCAAGGCCAGGTTGGCTGGGGCTTTGAGCAACCTGATGTAGTGGAAGGTGTCCCCATCCCATTGCAGTGGGTTTGGAACTAGATGATCTTTAAGGTCCCTTCCAACCCATTCTATGGTTAACAGCACTATCATAGTTTGGAAGTACCTTCTTGTCTGCTGACAAATTTATTTTCCAGTGTTCCAGCAGGCTTTTGACTGTTGAGTTGCCATTTATTAGGGAAGGGGAGGGACATTTCTGAATTATCAGGAGAAACTGTGTTTAGAAATGTTCATTAAATTTTAGAGATCATATTTTCAATCAATTCTACTTAAAATGTAGTTCACAGTCTTACAGTGTGGTTAGTAAGCCATGACTTTCAGATACAGGAGTAATTTTCAAGGCAATGGGGTACACATCGGGGTACATCCTTCCTCAAGATGTGCTACAGACCTCTGCTGCTTATCTGACATAAACTAGAGTAATCCCAAACTTGTCCCAGGCTGCTGCAGCCCCTCAGGAAATGTCAGCCCAGAATAATGGGGTTTAATGTATCCTTAGCTGTCGTAGGCCAGAAGGAAACATCAGTTGTTATTAGTTGGGGTTAGAGATACTCCAATTTCCTCTGCTCTCAGAACACTTTGGCACATCACTTACACCTGGCAAACAGACCTCATGTGCTAATGGTATTCACTGTGTGTGAGGACTTATACATTATATTTATACCCTTTGGGACAGCACAGCCATGTTCAATTACTACTAAAATTCACAGCAGTCACTTACTGATGCTTGTGACGCATAATTTGTACAATGACCACCTTTTAAAATGTGTGAACTTTCCATGATGACAAAATTACAGTTCCTCACTATTCTTAACAGTACTGTGAATAAGCAGATAATATTATCTAAAGCATAGCTGGAAATTTCTCACACGTTATTTGTTTAGTAGTGTAATTTGAAAATGTAATTTCTTTGTTTCATAAAATAATCATCTTTTTAAAATTTTCAGAACTCAATGCAGATGTTAAAGTGTCTGATAGAGTTCAAAACAGGTTAAAATTAAGCCAAACACTGAAAACTAATAATGTTTATCTCTGACATTTTTATCTGCATGTGTGACTGTATTCAGCAAATGAATCAAACTGCAACAGCTTTGCTATAGAATATCCTTGTACAGCTTAGGTAGAGAGGAGAGAAAAAGGTTCAGTGTTCAGAATATATAACTGCATAGACATTGCCATTGTGCAGATCTGACATATTGCGTCTTACAACTCAGAAGTCGCTTTAGAAAAATACTTCTTGTTTCCTCTACCTTCCCCGCTTCTTATTTCTTCACTCTTTTTTTTTCCTTTTTTTTACTTCAATTCCTTTGTTTTAAAAGTGCTGACAGTTTCTGACCCCTACAGAAATAGGAAGAAGGCAGATCTGTGCTTCTGATGAACCAGATTTTCTGAGTAGTAATCGATCCCAGTACACAATACATATTTAGGAAATTACTTTTCAGGAGACATATACACTTTCAGAGTAACAGTAAAACAATCAGGATGATTCCTGTGACAAAGTGCATGAATTTACTTCCAGCAGAAATAATTTGAGTTCTGTATCAAGTCAGATTTATAATGATATTTTTCTATACATATTTGGGCATTCATCCTGCTTTTACCAAATTACCAGGTAATGTTTTCTACTTGCAATTAAAACAATATTGCTTCATGATTGAAAACTAAATGATATATGTTTCAATATTTGCATCTAAAAATTATTTATTTGGCAATAGGGGCATAAGCACAGATACATTTGACTTTGTGAGTTATTTCCAAACTATTCCAAATATTAGAATTTATTCTTTTTCTTCTATCCCACTGTGGTCTTCTAGGCTAATTTTTTTTATATATATATATTATTTTTTCTTAAGCATTTATATTATTTATAACAAGGAACAGACTGTAGTGTATTTAGCAGAGAACTCTGGGTGAACAAAAGAAATATTAAATGTATTTGGATTTTTCAACTCTTTTCTGTCACAATAAAATTTGACTCAGTGTGGAGACAACCTATACACATCCTTTCCCCACTTTCCAACCAGCCCAAAGGAGCTTTCTTTTGACTCAGCTGGATACTGCTGCTGCTTTCAGAAGCAGAATGATATTCTTTGATTTTCTACTGTAATACTGGATAGGGAGCAGGGAGGGAGAGGTGGGGCACACAGTAACTGTATTGTTGTCACTTTTGTGGTTTGACCATAATCTTGTGGATAGAATTGCAGGAGGTTTTTTATTATTAAATAAAAAAAACAAAGCACTTTAAGTGCATCTCAATCATAGTGAGTGATACTAAAAGTTCTAGAGTATGAAATCTAAAGAAACTGCATCTAAAGAGTGATTTCAAACTGATCAGAATGACAGTTGACCTTCAATCAGGAAGAAAAGAACCAGTTGGGCTCTGCCTTTATGAGTTAAGTTGTTCAGGCTTTCTCTATCAGTGGCTTCCTTTGTAAATTACATAACTTTTGCAAGACTCAGTTTCCTTTATGCTGTGTGTGATTTAAGTTCCGTGAGTGCTTTTAGGAATACTGTACTATAAGCTGTAGTACCAAAATGTAATTCAGTTTCATATAGAATCATAGAATGGTAGGGGTTGGAGGGACCTCTGGAAATTATCGAGTCCAACCCAGCTGCCAAATCAGGATCACTTAGGGCAGGCCACAAAGGAACCAGATCCAAGTGGATTTTGAAAGCCTTCAGAGGAGGAGATGCCAAAACCTCTCTGGGAAGCCTGTTTCAGTGCTCTGTCACTCTCACAGTGAAGAAGTTTCTTCTCGTGTTGAGGTGGAACTTTGTGTGCTTCAGCTTGTGACATTACCTCTCATCCTATCACAGGACACAACTGAAAAGAGACTGGCCCCTTTCTACTTGACACCCACCCTTCAGATATTTGTAAACATTTATCAAATCCCCTCTCAGTCTTCTCTTTTCCAGACTAAACAGCCCCAGGTATCTCAGCCTTTCCTCATAAGAGAGATGTTCCAATCCCTTAATAATCCTCGTAGCTCTCTGTTGGATTCTCTCTAGTATTTCCCTGTCTCTCTTGAACAGGGGAAACCAGAAATGGACACAGATGGACACATCTGGGAGACCAGATGTGGTCTTACTAGTGCAAAGCAGAGGGGGAGGAGAACCTTCCTCAACCTGCTGGCCACACTCTGTGCACCCCAGGATGTCATTGGCCTTCCTGGTCACAAGGACACATTGCTGTTCCATGGATAACTTGTCCACCAGGACTCAAAGGTCCTTCTCTAGGGAGCTGCTTTCCAGCAGGTCAACTCCTAACCTGTACCGGTGCATGATGCTGTTCTTCCCCAGGTGCTGGACTCTACACTTAATCCCTGTTGAACTTCATTAGATTTGCCTTTGCACAACTCTCCAGTCTGTACAGATCTAGCTGAATAGTTAGCACAGCCTTCAACTGTATCAGCCACTCCTCCCAAGTTTCATATCATCAGAAAACTTGCTGAGGGTGTGCTCTATCCCTTCATTCAGGTTGTTTCCCCTAAAAGTAAAAATTTATTTTATGCCAGTTTTATTCTTCTTGTTGCCTGGCCACCAGAAATGTGAAGAGGAAGGCTACATGAGGCCTCTCCAGTGTTTAGGCATCAGAATATCCATGGCCAAATACAGTTTCTTCACATAGTGAAATGGCCTTGATGATCTAAGAGGTCATTTCCAGTCTTTATGATTCTATGAAGATAATTCTTCTTGGAGTATTCCATCCAGTTCTGGAGCCCCTATTACAGGAAATGTTTGGATGTGCTGGAGCATGTCCAAAGAATGTCCACAGTCATGATCAGAGGTCTGGAGCACTTCTCCTGTGAGGACAGACTGAGAAAGTTGGGGTTGTTAGTCTGGAAAAGAGAAGGCTCAGAGGAGACCTTATTGTGGCCTTCCAGTATATCTTAAGGGGTCCTACAAGAAAGCTGGTGAGGGACTTTTTAGGATATCATGTGGTGGTAGGACTAGAGGGAATGGATCAAAACTAGAGGTGGGTAGATTCAGATTAGACATTAGGAAGAAGTTCTTCACCATGAGGGTGGTGAGACACTGGAACAGGTTGCCCAGAGAGGTGGTGGAAGCCCCATCCCTGGAAATTTTTAAGGCCAAGCTGGATGGGGCTCTGTGCAACCTGATCTATTGGAAGGTGTCCCTGCCCATGGCAGAGGGGTTGGAACTAGATGATCTTTAAGGTCCCTTCCAATCCTGACAATTCTGATTCTAATTTCTTTGTCCAGTTTCTGTAGGGGTACATAGATTTTTCACTTTTATACCCATACCTTACCAAAAAGACATCCCTGGAGTATTACAAGAAGGTACTTTCATTTTTTTGAGGTAGTAGTGGTCTTTTCTTGATTTAACAGAGGGATCAAAGAGAAACTCTCTCAAATGAGGCTGTTCTCACGTAACACTGCTGTGTCTCTAATTCGTGAGCCTTTCGGGCAGAGGTGTTTTTTTTTTTTTAATCATGGACATGTAACACCTTCAAATACCAACAGAAGTATTACTAATACACGCATTAGAGACAGGAGTTCTTTTAGCCCTTAGAAGAGCATTTTTTAATGGAACTTTTTTTCAGTGAAATGAAATTCATCCATTGTACCTTGTACTAAAGACAACAGAGGGAATACAACCACTTAATTAGAAAGAAAAGGTTTGATGTTTTACTAGTGCCATCCTGATAAACATTTGAGATTTGAAGGAAATAGTAAATAAAATAAAAATCTACCAGAGGATAAATTGGCTATTTCAGTTACTGTCCACTGTTGCGTGTTTTTGAATTAATTTCTTTCACTTACCCAATCCACCTGCAGATGAGAACAGAAAAGGGAAAGGTTTCTTTTTTTTTTTTTTAATCTCTGTGCAGAAGGTTCAAGCTTCATAGAATTTCAGTGATTGAAGAGAGTGGAAAGGAAAAGAAGCTCATTTTACACGTAGATGTTTCTGCAGTGTTATAGAGAGGAAATAATCCTTCTGATATGTGTTTTTGCTGCAAGGGAAAAAAAATGCAATTGATAGTTTCATTTAAAACTGTTTCTGGATTTTATACGTTGTATTTTGCTGGTGGACTCTAAGTCACATTTCAGTCTAGCTTTCTATAGAAGCTGTGTAAGTGAAAACAATAAACAATATTAACCATATTAAAATTGCATAGAGAGGTGTAATTTCCTTAGCCGTTACCAATGGAAAAAACATTCTTTCACAAAACACTTCCTCTGACCTTTCAGTCTGACTGTCTTGATGGACCCACACAGAATTTTCATATCACACCAATGGATACAGTAATTCCTTACTTTGCCATACACTAAAAATCATAGATGTGGATATTTGGTTGATCCTAAGGCACAATAATAATTTTCCCTTCCTTACAGACTTCCACAAGGAAAGCTGCCAGTCTGTTTGTTCCTGTCCTAGAGGAACCACATCTATCCCTTGCCTGTATTTCTGTCTTTATTACCAGTACCAATTTATCTGAAATCTACCAATTAATTATGATACTGAAGTTAAATTCAGGCATTTAAGTCCATCCTACTTAAAGCTCTCTTTCCTGTCTTGTGTCTGAAAAATGCTATGCCCAAAAGCCTGTAGTTAATTATATGAGATAGAAATGGGCTTTGTCATCTATTGTCAGGGCACTCTGTTTCTTTCAATGCAAGACCATTAAAGAGGGAAAGGCTGTAATATCTATGAGGAGTATTTCTACAGTTACTGCTGTTAGGATTTTAAATTTAACATTTATACAATAGTACACTGACTGACTTAAGAGAGGCTTGCAACTACACTTTTAATGGAACTGCTACAGAATTATAACACTGTTTGAAGAACCAAAAAGACAGGTTTTGCCTTGGTAATTTCAAGAGCTGTAGCACTTTTTATATATGCACCAAACTGAACTTTGTTAAATTAAGGTCAGTAAGGATACATATTTATTGCTGTAGTTCTACCCTCCAGTTTTTTTAACTAGCAAGGCCATCAGAAATTGACTTTCCTATTACTGAAATTCAGGTAGTCAATACAAAATAAAAGCTGAAGTTTTTTAACACTGAAGAAAATTGAACACTGTGTTAAAAACTTCACACCTCTTAATAATAATAACTGAATAAGTATTAAATCCAAATATAATAGGATAATCGCTTTTAGGAGATGTTGACATTCACCAGACCAAAACTATTTGTTTTTGAGAAAGCTCTAGGCACAATGTGTATATCATGCATTTTTTTTTTCAGAGATGTCCCATATCTCGTAGTACCAGTTGTAATGTCTCTGCATTTCTTTTTCTAATTTTCCCTAATACCTTCTACAAAATTCTAATCAAAGAAGAGCTCTGAATTTATACTTTTTAAATTACTTAAATCTCTTTAACATGTGACTTTGATACAATTTCAAATCAAAGTAAGCTACCTCTTTTAATCTCTTATTATATGAATTCAGAATTTAGTGGTATTAAATTAGCATTTGTCGACACTAAAAACAGTCTCTGCAGTGGTCTGTATCATGTTGTTTACCAATTTCATTAGAAGTAATTCTGTCTTAGTTACATTTTTCCTGCAAAGAAGTTGCTTGTGACATTGAGGAAGTCACGTAGCTTTACTGTGCAGTCCCTATCTATTAACAAGGATAATTTTTATTAAAACAACACACATTAATGAAAAAATGTAAGACAAATAATACGTATTCCCTTTTCTTACTAACTCATGCATTGGTTCATATTCCATGTTATAATCAGTGCTTTCAGAACTCAACCTGGGGCAAAGGAAAGGATGCAATGAATTTCTTGTCACCATTGTCATGGGCCTTGTGTTTTATGTCAACTTCATCATGCTTTTCACAACTCTGCTCGTCAGCTTATGCTCCAAAACGCCAGATACACGTGGCAACACAGATCTGGTTCAGCCCAGTTCCCTGTGTGCCTTCAATTTAAAATGAGCTTTGATTTCTCCGAATGATCTGTATTAGTACTTCTGAATGTAGAATAGACATTACTTTTATTTAGCTTTAAACAATTATGCTTTAAAAATGTGATTAAAAACATATAAGGCATTACAGACACTTGCCTTCCTACAATGTGTTTGCATACACAGCATAAACCAGTTACAGCATTTCAGTATCTGTAGTTTAAAAGCTCTGTTTAGCCTTTGCTTTCCTCTGTTTTTACAGGCTACTCAATGTGAGCATTGCTTTATCTAATTTTGAAAAAAGGTTATCTGATTTCCTAACAATGTTTATTTGTTTTGGAATGTGGTCTTAAAAACTTGTCACTTCTAGAAACACACAGATATGCATAATGTTATGAAGAAAATCTGTTCAGTCTTTACAATTTAACTTAGAATTATGTTTTGCTAAGTGTTATTTTGACAAACTGTTGATGTGGTATGTGTAGGAAAGAAAGAAAATCTTGAACAAAACCAGGCGTTTGGAAGGATGTTTTTTAAAACTGTGATTAGTGAAGACAAAATGTGGGAATAGCTTTCTTGAAGGAAAAAACTGTGAACAAATTACCTAAAATCTTACAGTCATTTTGTTTGCTTATACTGGACAGTATCCTAGTTGTGTCTTATGTAAGTGACTTCTTATGAGGTTTTATGTAAGATGTATCCATGAGGGAACACGTTGAAGCCATCGCCCTCTGCACACTGGTCACATAGTGAACAGAACTCCAGTTTCATCTTAATTCTTCTTGATGTTCTTGAAGCCTGCTGTAGTCCACTGTTTCTTTGTAGCACATTCATGATTCTCCATTAGCTACTTACTTTTTCTTCTGAGTCTTGCACATTTCTGTTCCTATCTTTGCTTTTAAACCAAACTGAATTCCTACCGTCATGCATGTACCTTTGATGCTGTTAGACTCTTTGAAGCCCTCCCCCCCTCAAACATGCTCCAGTTTCTTTGAAGGAATCAGGGAAACTAATTGTGCCTCTTGACCCATTCTCTTAACTCTATCATTCCATCTTTAGAACAGGACATGAAGAGATGTTGGCATCTGAGCCACTTTAGAAGCTACAAAAAACTCCCCAATTAAGTTACTGGCATGTGGCAAGAAGAAACATAGAATCGGGTATTAAACTCAGTTTCCTTCAGTAGCAGTCTACCCATGTAGTTCTTCTGAGACCACAAAATTCCTCCAAAGGAAATTTCAGAAGAAAGCCCCACTGAGAACAAGTTATAATCCCCCTGCATGCATGCAGACATGTTTATCATTTTTATTTCAGTATGCATGGTCAAAAACTTCAGCAGTGATGATTTTCTGAGTACCCTCGAATTGTCTTTCAGACTCCTTAGTTGTATATCAGGATGCTGCTTGTTCATCAGCTGCTAAATCATTTAACTACATCTGATGTAGGAATAGAGTTGAGGGACTCATCTTCTGTGCTTTTTGCCACCTCTAACTCTACGTCTTAGAGAAGAACAGACTCAGTGCTGAGAACCCTGTCTCAGATGCAGGAAAACTTCTCTTGTTTCCTTGTGGGAACAGTAGAGAAGAACTGAGCCTTATTTAGGCTTTCATTGGAATCATCTCACTTGTTAATGGATGTTGACTACCACTTCTTTTTCCTTTATAGATAAGACCATTACTCTGAAGATAGAAATATCACTGCTCTCCTTTGGGTCATTTTGTAAAGCTCATCTTGGGGGGGGGTCTCGTTAAAAGAAAAAGGTAGACTAAGCTGGAAGAAAATACATTTTCTTCATTGTCTACAGTAAGATTCTGCAACAGGAAGAGATAAGCTGACCTGTTTCTTTTAGGGAATAAAAACAAATTGATGGTTTTCTAGTGTAATTTTCTATTTCAATTCCACATTGGAAATAGATTTGCTAATTAAAGGAAGAAAAGTTACTATTCCAAATAAGATCTTTTCAGACCCCACCCTACCAGTTTTTAGGACACACCTTGATTTTGCCCTTCTTGAAAGGAAACTTTTCTTTAGGACACTGCTTCAGGGTATAGCTTTGACACCACAGTGTGGTCAATAGTGGCAACAGTTGCCCTGAGAAGTCTTCCTCAGAACATGTTATTCTTTGTAAGAAGTCTCCTCTTTCATGGAAAACATCCATTTAGCACCCGATAGGTCTGTGTTTGGCAACAGTCTCTACCTGAAGATCTTCCAGTTATGTTTCTACCAAGAAGAACTGTTACCCCTGAGATTATATCTATATGGACTATAGCTCTTCTGATATAGATTCTGCCCAGACAAAGCAATCAGAGTCCCTATGTTCAATAACTAAGGGTTGGTGGCGAGTGTCCTCCAGCACCTAAATTATCAGTGCCGCAAATTCTGACTTCAATTACAAAAATGTATAAAAGTACACTGGAGAGCTTTACCTTCTCCCCTCTTATAGCACACACCATTTTAAGCTCTTTTTCAAGTGTTCTTCGGGTTTTCAGTTTTCCAGTCAAAATTGCACCATCTGTGGAAGCCTAATAGATCTGACAAACAGGCTTTGTATACTGTAGCCCACAGCTACAAAGGCCAATATCTGGATTTATTATCTTCTAACTCTCTCAGGGACTCTGCTTACAATATACACTTCAGTACAGATACAATCTTAACTGTATTTAGAGACTCTAGAACCAAGACCCTAAAGAACTAAGAGGAGGTTTATGACAACTCTGTGTATATTTACAAAAAGTGATTCATGCTGAATACTTACTTTAAAATATAAGAACATAGTTGCTTTCTATGATGGATTGACTACAGCAGTGGACAAAGGTAAAGCTAGGGATGCCATCTATCTAGAATTCTGTAAGGACTTTGACACAGTTCACCACAACATCCTTCTCTCTAAATCGGATAGATATGATTTGATAGGTACAGTGTTCAGTGGATGGGGAACTTGTTGGATGGTTGCATCTGTAGGGTAGTGGTCAACAGTTTGATGTCCATATGGAGATCAGTGACTAGTGGTGTCCCTCAGGTTCCATACTGAAACCAGTGATGTTTAATATCTTCATCAATAACATAGACAGTGGGATCAAGTGCACCCTCAGCAAGTTTGCGGACGATGCAGCTGACACTCCTGAAAGATGGGATGCCATCCAGAGGAATGTGGACAAGCTTGAGAAGTGGGCCTGTGTGAATCTCATGAGCTTCAACAACCCAAAATTAAAGGTCTTGCACCTGGGTCAGGGCAATCCTCCATATCAATACAGGCTGGGGACTAAAAGGGATTGAAAACATCCCTGTGGAGAAGGACTTGGGGGTAGTGGTAGACAAAAAGCTGGACACGAACTGGTAATGTGAGCTCCCAGACCAGAAATCCAACCGTATCCTGGGCTGCATCAAAACAAGTGTGGCCAGCAGGCTAAGAGAGTTGATTCTGCCCTTCCACTCTGCTTTGGTGAGACCCCACCTGTAGTACTGTGTCCAGCTGTGGAGTCCACAGGACAGACACGGACCTGTTGCAGTGGGTCTAGAAGAGGGCCATAAAAATGATCAGGGGGCTGGAACACCTCTCCTGTGAAAAATGGCTGATAGTATTGTCATTGTTCAGCCTGGAGAAGAGAAGGCTCCAGGGAAACCTTATTGTGGTCTTTTAGTACTTAAAGGTGGCTTATGAGAAAGATAGGGACAATCTTTTATGCAGGGCCTATTGCACTATGACAAAGGGTAACAGATTTAAGCTGAAAAAAGGTAAATTTAGATTAGATATTAGTATGAAATTATATACTGTGAGGGTGGTGAAACACTGGCACTGGTGGCCCATAAAGGTGGTAGAAGCCCCAGCCCTGGAGCTATTCAAGGTCAAGTTGGACAGGGCTCTGAGCACCCTGATCCAGTGGAAGGTGTCCTTGCTCACTGCAGGGGTGTTGGACTAGACGACATTTAAAGATCCCTTCCAATCTGAAACATTCTATGATTCTAGGTATCTTAATGCTTAAATTGAAGTTCAGTAATCCCCATGCTTCCACAAGGGAGGTTCCTTTGCAACTCTCACTCTGCACAATCTTCCATCGCTCAGTTTTCACATCAGAAATCTCTGCAAATCATGCTAGGCTACTAATAGTTGGCCTATTGTCAGAAATGAACAATTCATGCCCTTTATCTTCTTTGTGACAGCCTTTTGAATTTTTTGAATGCTGTCTTCTGCATTTATCTGTGAAAACAGTCTTTATGATCTCTCCTCTGCAACAAGGATAGCTGAGATTCAAGCTCTTACAGTTAATTCCTTTGCACTGTTTTCTATAAGGACAAGTAGTAGGATCCATCTGAAGGTTTTACCTGAAGAGAATTCTGACTTTCATGTACTGAACGAAGTTAACTTGCCTGTATTCTTTCTTAAACATCAAACCTCTCTGGAAACAAATCTCAAAAAAATTAGATGTTATAATGAGGACATGACCTTACAAGAGCAGTCTTTTTTCATCAGAAGCTGAAAGACCCAAGGAACTGCCAGTTCGCTCTCAAAGATGTCTGGTCTGTAAAAGAACACCATCGAAATCACTAACTCTCTTTTTCTTATGAAAGGTCCACTTGGCTGCAGTTAAAGCAGAAGCAGTGGCTTTCCCATGAACTTACTCTTTTTTGACATTTGCCATGCAGCCACCTGGAGCTCCTTTCAGACTTCTACTAAATGTTATGCTCTTCCTGAAGTGTCTATAAAAATTACAGTCATTGAGAAGTCAAGCTCTGAGTCTTTACTTAACTAGAGAATGTGAAGAACTCTTCCAGTTCATTGCAAGAGATAGTACTTGAAATCATTACCATGTAAGTTTGCAAAGGGACAGTCACACCACAAAAAATATTACTCACCTGAAACTGTTACTCTTCAGGATGTTTGTATGAATATTTTCCTCACATGATTGCACACCTTAAAATCTATTCTGGTTTGAGCTAGAACAGAACTAGTTCTCTTCAGTGATTTTAGTTTCCATCTTAGTCTCTTCTAACTAAGTGAACTTT
The DNA here is from genome assembly GCA_025345505.1 of Todiramphus chloris collaris. Lineage (NCBI taxonomy): Eukaryota > Metazoa > Chordata > Aves > Coraciiformes > Alcedinidae > Todiramphus > Todiramphus chloris. The sequence continues at coordinate 7,606,342 of JANVCC010000035.1, forward strand.
CTGAAGTTAACAGCATATTGTTGCAGTCAGCATATGTTTCTAGTAGTGATAACACTTGATGTTTATTGTTACTACTAAGGATTGTTGTGCAGAAAGGCTCTTGCTTATACTTGCTCCAGTGGAGACCAAGGTCACCAGTAAATCTTGTGTACCACTTTAGGGGTGCAGAAAGTAAAAGGATTCACCTGCAGGAAGGATCAGACAGGACAAGTGACCCTAAACTGACCAACAAGGTATTCTATTCCATTCCCATCATATTCAGCATAAAGCAGAGAGGGATCACAAGGGTCAAGCTCTCTTCATCAGTGGCCAGTGTCCAAGGAGGACTCTGTTCTGCTTTCAATCCCAGTCCATGTGTTTCTGAATCCAATTCCAGAATCCAGCTCCTGAATCTGACTCCTGTTCGTCACAGAGTCCAGTCTGGAACTTCCCCAGTGCGTGCCTATAGCATTAGTGGTAACAGTGATGTAATTGCCACCAGGGAGTTTGCGTTCAATATTGTTTCTTTCATATGTTTGTATATATTTAATTTTATTATTTTCATTAAAGCTGTTTTAGTTTTCTTCTCCAACCTATAAATCTCTCTTGCTTAGTCCCTTTCTCTTCCCTATTGGGAAAGGATAAGGAGAGGGGTTAATAGAGAGCATCTGTCATTCATCTGGTGACCAGACCAGCCCTATCCCTTGACAAAATCTTATATAATTCCTTGTCTGCTTCTGACATATGTTTCCAGCATCAGGTACTTCAAAGTATTACGTAATACACATTCAGAGTAATGTGTAAGACTGCTAAAACTGCCAGGAATTGGTTAACCTCAGATCTAAATTTCTGTCAAATTCTAATTCATTGTAGTTCATATGTATTGAAACATTTAAAAAGAGATTTTTGGATTGGGATTTTTTTTCTTCTTCCATTTTCTTTAGAAGGCAAAGAATGGTTGTTTTGATTTTCTAAAGAAACACATGAATTTATATTCAATGAACAGAAAGAACAGTTACAATAGGAGAGCATTATCACTGCCTGATACACTGCACGCCCCACTGCACTTCATTGATTAGTGTAGTAGTTGTAAGTGATTAGTTGATTAGTAGTGTTGAAGTCAGGTCTAGTTCCTCCATTAACATTGAGACAGTAAGAATTTCACTACAGGAAGTAAAATCTCAGCTACTTCTGTTCAGGACCCCTCTATTTTATGTTGCCTGATAGGATAGGATGAACAGATTGGTATAATCTGAGAATATAATATAATATAATATATTATATATTATATATAGTATAATTATGTATAAGTATAAAACAAATATATAATATATTATATTATATATTGTATATTATATATACCATATTATATAATATACTAATAGACTATAATAATAGAAGTTACTCAGTTCTCAAGACACCTTCTTTTGTATCTTTTCTGAAATGCTCCACGTCTATAAGTATCACATGATAATGATAATAATAACACATTTGAGAAATGTTGATGGTTATATGCATTACAATTGAACACTCTTAATATTAAATGTGTAATCAAAGAATGTCTCTGTTCTTGGACTGAAGGAACAAAGACGTTTACTTGATTTTTATTCTTTATTTCTATCTTTTGATAACATTCTGTCATTTCTCCCAACACTAAAGTTAGCATTGCTTTTATTTCAGTGGTATTCATTTCTCTAGGTTTGTCACCTATGTGTAAAGTATTTATTTTTCTGAGATCAGATGTTCATTATAGAACATCATGACAAATGGCAATGCACAATTATTTTTTAAGTGCTTGTTTTTATTTCCTTATTTTATGTGTTGATTTGACAGTTACTGCTTGATTGAAAACATTTTTATTGGAACATTTTTTTCTGAGAAGTTACAGTTGGTTTTACATTGAGCAGCGAGTGACTGATTCCTCTTCTTCGTTTCACTTACATTATTCTGGAAGTAGGGAATGGGGATGTGGTTTCAAAACTGGAATTAATTTGTTGTAATATTATTTCTTCACAAAGATTTGTTACAGAATTTTTAAATTCCTTATTACCTTCTCCGGCTGCAATATAAGCAAACCTCACAATTTGCCAGCATAGTTTCATATGACTCAAAGACCTTATCTCACAGATCTCAAAGCATCTATTTCCATCAGGGTTCCTGATGCTGAAAGAAAAAACATTGCATAATGCTTTTTCAAATCAGCAACTTGTGCCCAGATGATTCTAGTGGTTATATCATTCTGCATTCAACATAGGAAAATTTCTTCTCAACCCCAAGTCTGACAGACTGAAGAGGTGAGAAATGCATCACGAGAAAGCAGATTTACCATACTACTGCAAATCATTAGTTGATTTTAAGCAGTGTTATGCTTCTAGTTGTAAATGCCAGTGTATCATTGTCCATCTCCTTAACAAAGACATCTTCTTGCCTTGCTTATTTAATTCCATCTCTGACGATTTATGATTTGGGCAACATTCAACGGGATGCCTGTAACCTGAGTGGTGCGTTTAGTGTTTCTCTGTCATATGGCTGTTTATTACTTTTAACTCTTAGAGAAATAGTGCTTTTCAGTTACCAAAATGTTATATGTTAAATACAAGTTCATTTGATTTCAATTGAATTGTATCTCTTATGAATACTTAGTAATGCCAATAGCAGTAATTGGTGCCATGTTTTACTTGCACAAAGTAGATACAAATAGGACATTGAAATCTAGAAAACTGCTTATTTTTAAGTCAGTGGTTACTACTTCATTGTTCATCAAAGTGAGTCAAATGATGAATTCACTGAAACTGGAGGAGAAATTTTTAATAATAGAAATCATTAGCCATTATTTACAAGAATTATACGTCTATTTAAATAATTATATCTGTTTTTCACAGATGTTTTCCAGAGCTGAAATAACCCATGATTATGTATTACAGACATGGAAGAGTTTGTTTTTAGAGGTGCTCATTAATAGATGGTCAAATTTTAGTTTATAAATTAAAGCTTTAAACAAGTCACTACACTTATCTGAGTAAGCTGCATGGATTTGTATTCCCACTTACTCAATGAAAATCTTGAATATAGTATTTAATTGTAAAGATTGTCTCAGTTTTTTCCTGTTTTGTTTTTGTTTTGGGGTTTTCTGCTTAAGGGCATGCATATTTTTCTGTAATTCCTCCATGATATATGTGTTAGAAGCTACATGATAGATCTGGAAAATTGTATTATTTTCATTATGCTATCCTTTTGACACATACAGAAACTGAATTACAAACTTTCCTCTGAAATGACAGAATTTATGACCTTGCTTTAATATGTTAATTGCCAAGTATCCTTACAAATTATTATTTGCTTCTTACTCAAATCTAATCAAGAATAATACCTCTACTAGTGTCAGAAGTCATGCATGGATTAGCACAAATATGAGAAAGTGCTAAAGAAATTTTTTACTCACCGTGTTACTGTTTTCATTCAAAGATGGTGGAACATTCTTTCTCTTAGTTTACATGCAAAAAGTAAAAATTCCTTTAATATTTAAACTTTTGACATTACTTTCACTGGGAAAATATGTAAAGCCTTCTGCATATATCTGTTCATTTTCTTGGTGATCATAAATACCTTCTGTATGACTTGACAGCTTTGATGTTCCCTCCTGAATTAAGTTCAGGCCATTTGTTGGGTAGCAAGGGGAAACTCATATGACAGATGCTTGCACTGGAAAGTCTAGAAAAGTTCTAACAGCACAATAGTTACTCTTCAACAATTATTCCTCTGCTAATAAAAGCCCATTTTCCTAGAGATATTTAAGAGTATTAGTCTAGTTCTAAAGTTATTTTTAGATTAAGTGTAATACAAAAACTGTCCAAACAGAACTTGCATTTAAAAGTATTTATGCATAAGTACTTCAAATTTTCTGTAGATTTATGTATTTGATAAAATAGTGTACTTTTATGACTCATTCAAAAATGAAATATTAAAAAATATAAGGCTATAGACTATGTGAACGCTTAATGATAAATACTTCTGTTATTTCCTATAGCTCCAGGAATTTATTTTCCAACAAATTACAAAGCCCTCATCTCAAACAATCTCTAAGAATAATCTTTTTCTGAACTGTCTCCAAAAATGAATATATATGTTAAAGAACAGCAGAAGGTTTTTAATAGGAAGTAAATGTATTTGTGACTGTAAGTGCCTATAAGAGTTTGACAGTATTGTCCATATCCAATGTTGTTTCCCAAATTTAAATGATAATTTAAACATTTAAAAATAAATTTGTAGGCAAATGCTTGCACCAAATCCTTACATGCTTATTTTCAGAGGAATAGAAAATAATTTACATAATTCTCTTCATTCCTACTGTCATACAACTGAATGCAAAACTAATAAATGCTCCTTGCCTGTGTGGACTCATAATTACAAATGCATCAGCTGAAACAACATTCCTGTATGTATAGCTGCAGTACTTCCTTACTCCATTATTAACATGCCAGAGACTGGATTGCACTTTGATACTAGAAGCCACCTGGTAAAAGAACAGTCTGTGAAAGTGGCAACACCAGTAAAGAAACAAAAATTTTAAAAAGAGAGGAGAGTGACCTAGGTCAGATGAGTAGTTTAGTGAACTATCAGGCTGCCTGTGAGACACAAAGATTCAGCAACGGAAGGAACAAAGCCATAAGCAAATAAGGTTTGCTCATATGAATTCACAGCACCTACCTCTAAGTAAAACTTTAAATCCAGATAGTCAGTGTGTGGTTTAAACTGTTTGACTGTACTCTTGCTACATATGTATTTATTTTCCATATATATGCATACAATATAGTTTGAGCTAGAGGACCAGGATCTGTTACATGAATTGTAGCACACTCACTTCAGTGGTGCTTAGAAAGTCAACTGTTCTGTGCTCAATTTCTGACAGTATTCATCTAGCCCAAATGAAAAAGCTGCTGTATAATTTTTCCCCTCTGAATTGATGACATCTTCCTCAGCAGCAGGAAATCTCTGTCCCTGACTTTTCAGTGCATAGAGAGATTGCTTGTGCATATTTTTTTTCAGTAGAACCAGCCTGTCTCCTCTCACACTGAATCTTGTCTGGGACACAATGAAAACAGGACAAAGGAGAGTTCATCTTTTCCATGCCACACATTTTAAGATGTGATGTCAGACCCTGCTCAGGACAATATAAAGAAACTATTTTGACAAACTTCAGAAAACCGATGAGATTTACATTTGCTGTCCTGAAATACATAACATGTATACACATACAGTAGAAACCTTTTCTAAAGGTTTCTAAAGACTGAGCTGTGTAGGTAGACTCTAAGAATAGAGGAGAAAAATGTACTCCTATGTGTCCTTCTTTTGCTGTTTTGATTAAAGATATTTCCTTCAAATACTACAGTAGAGTTTTTTTGCCATTGCTACTTTCAGACATAAACATTCATATAAAAGGCAACATGGGATCATTTTGAGAAGGTGTCCTGGTTTGAGTGAGAACAGAACTAATTCTGTTCAGTAATTTTACTTTTCAGCTCACTTCTTCTAACTCACTGCACTGTCTGAAGTTAGCAGCCTGTTCTCACAGGCAGTGTCTGCTTCTGGCAGTGATAACACCCCATGTTTGGAGTTACTACCAAGGATTGGTGCGCAGACCAAGGCCACTGCTGGATCTTGTGAACCACATCGGGGGGTGCAGAAAAGTGAAAGGCCATGCCTGCAGGGAGGAGGGGACAGGACAGGTGACCCTAAACTGACCAACGAGGTATTCCAGCCCATATATATCATACACAGCATAAAGCTGAGGGATCCAGAGTGGTTTTAGCTCTTCTCCCATCTTGGACCACTTTGCCAGCTTTACTTGGCTTGGCTCAGATCCTCTTTCAGTTCCTTCTTCCTCAGAGCAACCAAGGAGGATTCTGTCCCTTCTGCCTTCGATCCCAATCTGTGTGTTCCTGAATCTAGTACCAGAATCCAGCCCCTGAACACAGCTCCCATCTGCTGCAGGGCCCAGTCTGGGACTTCCCCGGTGCCTGGTCTACAGCACCAGTGGTGATGGTGATGGCATTACCATCAGGGGGGTTGAGTTCCATACTGGTTTTGTATGTATTTGTATATGTTCCATTTTTATAATTATTCATTTCATTTTAATTACAGCTGTTCTAGTTTCCTTTTCTAATTGCTAAGTCTCTCTCCCTTATTCCCTTTCTTTTCCCCTCTGGGAAGGGAGGAGTGTGAACAGAGAGCATCCGTTATAGGTCTAAGGGGCTGCCCTGACCCTAAGATCTGCATATACTGTTGTACTCAGATCTGCACAGTGAAGGAAATATCCTCCATGTAAGAAAATTGTGTTACCTCTGAGAAACCATCTTTTCTATCTTCAGACTAAGGAAATGTGTTTTCATGGCATCTGTACAGGGTGGTAATGGTGATATGGAGCTTATTTAGTTCAAAACTATGAGGTACGCATCTTCAGAAGGCGTAATTTTCTCAAGCAGTAAGATTCTCCTTCAAATCCCTTCACTGTTAGAGAGAAATCCCTAAGATGCCAAACATGATGGCGTCTTGCTATAAGGGAAAGAAGCCCACCTCACATAGAAGCTCAGAGGTAATATGGCTTTCTGAACTTGTACAAAATAGCATATTCAGAAGCCTTCTATATCTCAGAGACTTCAGAGAAAAAGATTAACTGAGCTATTATTAATTTGAACCACCAGAATTAAACATCAGGAATATTCCTTTCACTGTTTCCAAAAGGCATTTACTAGTTTTGACCTGGTTTAGTTTTGAGAGATTAACTTCTCATGGGCAGCCATGCTTCATCCCATGAGTTTAATTTTACTTGACAAGCTGGGATCTTAATATTTGTTAATTAACAGTTCATTCTCTCATCCAAACTGCAGAGTTCCCAGATGATTGGCTAGTATGTCCCTAAAGTTGTGTCATACATAATTGTTGCACCTGGTTTAGAGTCATGGGGCTCTGCATGTCCATGGGATTTGGTTCATTCTGAAGCACAGTTTATTAGTGCTTTATTTTTCTCTGTGTTTAATAAATTCTTAGCCTTGATATTGCATAAGTCATTCCTCTGTATCTTGGTATCATATGCCAGTATCAGTTTTTGTGATGGAACTAACTGAATTGTTATGGGCGTAAAGAAGTCTATTGTTGTTAATAAGTACATTGATTATAGTAGTACTATAATTCTTTTGGTGATTTTTAAGATGTCCTTCATTTATTAATGCCATATTCCTCAATTAATATATTTTCATAGATACTGATGTTTATATTGAAAAAAGTATTTATTCTTTCTACATGTTTGTGTGTGCAAGATTTCAATTTCTTTTCAATTGTGGAATGTAGTTACAGAAATGCAGTTACATTGTCTTAATTTTTTCAATAACATTTTTATGTAACCATTGAAATTAAGCATTATAAATGAAAGAGGGCCTTACTTGAATTTGCAAATGAGACATTGGCTAATATATATAGGAGGGAATAAATTAAGACACTCAAGTTGATTTTAATGGCACCTTATAATTACCCATTAACCAGGACAATATAGACTCCCTCAATGTTAGCTACCAGGTTTTTAAACAGCTCCCTTTAGAAGCACCTAGAGAAAGAGGGGGGAGAAAGTAGATGCCTCGGAGAAAGACGTTAACTTCATTTGATTGATGCTGATTTACAGCATAGGTGTGGTTTTGATTATTCTCAACTCTTTTTGCTTGCAAAATGATACCTCTGACTTTCATTTGACACATATTTTGTAGGTGGGCTATACCTGTATGAGCTTCCCTCATTCTCTTTTCTGGAAGCAGCATGTTCTGCAGTCCAGAGTTCTTTGATCTGGCTGAGGAAAGGGTAGGAACAAATTTGTACTATCTAGCAAAAAGACTCAATAGTCTCAAAAAATTGTGTGACTTTTTGTAAGATTAGAAGTTACTCTAAATGCTTATAGCTGCAATCTCTATTCACTGACACCACCGCAATCACTATTATCAGAGTGAGATTCATATAATTAAATTAGAGAAGTGTGTGGTTCAGAATTTGTGACTCGCAAAGGAGTGTTTCTAACAAACAAACCATAGTAAAAATAAAAAGACATGGTAGCAGCATCTCTGAGAATCACAAAAGGTACTTGATGTACTTAAGCAATTGTCATTTCAAAATTACGGATTTCTTAAGGTTTTTTTGTAGATTCTTCATTGATGAAAATTGAAGTCTGGAAACTACCAGCAATAGGATTCCTTTGGCAGCCAAGCATATCAAAATATTGTGCATGGGGTGACTTTTACTACTTCTGCTATTTAAAGTCCTATTTTCATGAGCTTATTAGCTACTAGTGATCCCTAAGGAAAAATACAATTAAAACTTAATCATACCAAAAGCTGAGGCTCTTCTGATTCAGCGAACTTGTAATCTTTTATATTTAGTAGTTTAGTTGTAAATGTCTTAGTACTGAGAATGCAAAATTTATAAATTAGCTTTCGTTTGCAATAATGCTGCTCCTCCAAACTGAGACAGTAGATTACGTCTATGTGTCTGAAGACTCTAAGGGGCAGCATTATTTATTTATTACGTCAGAGCAGAACTTTTATTCTATTTAGTAGTCTTATTGCACTACCTCCTCATAGCCAGTCCTTTTCTCAACAGAAGATTCAGACAGTTAAGAAAAGGTAAGTGAAAATAATATAAGCAGGTTTTAAAGACAGTCTGATTGTTGGGGGTGTTTGTGGGGTTTTTTTCCAAAACAAAAACTAAGTGAAAATTATTTGAAACAGAACTTTTTAAATTCTTAATCTCTTGGTGAAATCCCAAGGTATCAAAAACTTTTATTTTGAGGAAATTAGATTTTTAATTTTAAAACTTGAAAGTCAAATGTTTCTACTGGAAAAAAAAAAAATTCATAGTTCATTCAGTGCAATGTGAGTGCTTTCATTAATGCTTTTATACATTTTTCACTCAAAGTGTTTTGCAGAAAGCTATTTCACACATTTCTATGGTGGTATGACCAAACTGTAGTATGATTGTAAAAATACAGAACTTTGTGACACTATTGCATTATGAGACAGGACAGATCCTGTTTTCCTATGTTGGCTTTTTCCAGAAAACCTCTTAAAAGAACTTGTGGCAAATTCTGCTATAGCTGTTTCTTTGATCATGCAGTAGATTAAAAACTAAGAAACACATAGAGTATGTAACATACAATGAATAATACTGTTTCAATTGTCTTAGATGCAATACAGAATTCTGTTGTCACTTAGTTGACCCGTAAAGTAATGGCACCAATCACACCCATTCTAATCTGAACCTTTGAACTTCTGACTAATTGTGTTAGACTAAATTAGTTATCCAGTTATTACTTAATGACTACTTAAACTAAGAAAAGAAGACATTTGTAAGATAAGAAAGTAATTTCACTTACTGTGAGAAGTTACCATTTCAAACAAAGAAGCTTTTTTAGTTTTTGCCTTTTTCCACCCCACACCCCCCCCCCAGTAACTGACAAGTTTTTGACCATTTGGAGTAGAACTATATTTGAGGTGTCAATTTACTTTCTCTACCACTTCTCAAATTCTGCTCTGTTGATTTCACACCACTCAGGTTTCCATGTTCAATATCAATAGTGAGTAAGCGTAAACAATCATCATTAGAATCAAAACATCATCTTTACTAAGGTGTCTTTAAGATAAAATTCTGACAGGCTCTTTTTTCAAGGTACAAAAGATTTATGCCTACTCATGAGACTAAAATTTCAGGAGTAGAGTTTGCTTTTGTTCATCAAGGGAGTCATGAGCTTTTTAAAAACCTAGAATTTTCAAAGTAGTTAGGGAAAATAGTAGTTCAAAGAAAAAACCCACACTCTAGGAAGAAATACAATTAAAAGACTCAGAGAGAGTCTTTTACCTTTAGTAATTTTAATCAGTGATACATTTCCATAAACACTTTTTTTTTTTTTTTAAACAATTTGCAAGGGAATGTATTTCATGCTGTTTTAACATGCTGAGACCAACTTTATTCTGATACATTTAGGTCTTTTAAAACAACTGAAATAGGACCCATTCTGTGCTTGCTGGAGGGCACCATGTCACAAAGATTATAAAGCTATAAACTGCATTCTCCCTATGACTGGCCTTGAGACATCTAAAATTACTTATTATTAGACAGTTTGCAAATAACCCTTTCAAATCTTTCATCTCACTAAAGCTGTACCTCTTTTGTTACCATACAAGCTGTACCCTACAGTGAAAGAGACGGTTAGATGTTGTGCTTAGGGACATGATTTAGTGTTTTTTGATAGGGCTAGGAATAAGGTTGGACTTGATGATCTTGAATGTCTCTTCCGGCCAAAACTATTCTATACTTCTATGATCCTACACTTTATGGTCCTACACTTTGGCCACAATAACCCCATGCAGTGCTACAGACTGGGAGATGAGTGGCTGGAGAGTGGCCCAGCTGAGAGTGACTTGGGAGTACTGGTTGACAGCCGGCTGAGCATAAGTCATCAGTGTGCCCAGGTGGCATGGAAGGCCAATGGGATCTTGGATTGTATCAGGAATAGCATGACCAACAGGACTAGGGATGTGATTCTTTCCCTGTACTCAGCACTGATGAGGCCTCACCTCAAGTACTGTGTACAGTTCTGGGCCCCTCACTTCAAGAAAGATATCGAGGTGCTGAAGCGGCTCCAGAGGAGAATGACAAGAGCGGTGAAGGGACTGGAGGGAAAGTCATATGAGGAGAGACTGAGGGAACTGGGGTTGTTCAGCCTGAAGAAGAGGAGACTCAGGGGTGACCTCATCCCTCTCTACACCTACGTGAAAGGTAGTTGTAGTCAGGTGGAGGCTGGACTTTTCTCCCAGGCAACCAGTAACAGGACAAGAGAACGTGGCCTGAGACTGTGCCAGGGGAGGTTTAGGTTAGATATTAGGAAGCATTTCCTTATGGAAAGGGTCGTTAAACACTGCAATGGAATGCCCAGGGAGGTGGTAGAGTCACCATCCCTTGTGGTGTTTAAGGAAAGATTGGATGTATCACTTAGTGACATGTTCTAGCTAGGTGGCGTGGCATCAGGTCTTAGGCTGGACTTGATTATCTTGAAGGTCTGTTCCAGCCTCATTGATAATTCTGTGTAATTCTGTGATTCTATGATACAGTTTATCCTATCTTAAATACCTGTCTGAATTTTTCCACTAGTATGACAACACAGATCTTATAATTGTTTTGAAAGTTACATTCAAAACAGTTACATTCAAAACAGTTTCACCACCCTGTGTGGTCTCAAAGTTCGGGTATATGATCAGAGAGATCACGATGTCAGAGATGTTCCAACATACATAAGTTTGGTTTTCCCTAATTAGTAGGCTCATTCTCCCCAGCTAAAAGAGGGATGAAGGGATGGTCTTACCTGTTGAAAGAACTTTCTACCAACATTTGTCTGATCTCCTTCAGAGATATTCATAGCTATTCATCAAGGTATCAGAGAAGAAACAAAAATGTGACTTGTTAATTTCTATACCTTTTCTGTAGCCATTTATATAAATATCCACAGAATATAAAAACTTGAAAGTCATTCCATTGTTAATCTAAATGTTCTGCAAGTCAATTTAACAAAGCTTTTTTGTTTCTAAGACTTATCCTCTGCCAAAATGTTATGCCCTACCTATATTATGCTAAGAGCTGGAATTTTAATTTTTTTCTTTCTTTATTCTTACAAGATCATAATTACGTTTTGTATCAAGTTTAACATTTTGCTTTGCATTTTGTCTGTCACTACATGAAAATTTAATTTGTAAGTATTAATACAATAACATTGCATGCTTTGTAAGGCAATGCAGAAATAAATTATAGGACAAGGTAAGAGAAAGGAAAATCAAGGAATGTCGTAGTGTCATACAGCTCTTCCAGTTATAGTTCCATGTTAATGTAGACAAAAAGCGAGCACAGCAGTGAGGGGTATTTCTGTTAATCAGTTTTGGTTCATTGCCAGGTTTATTCAACAGTAGAGAAGAATTAGTAAGTAGCAATAGTCAGCAAGGAAAAAATAATTTTTGTAATGACATTTTATTGAATTAGTGACTTTGACACTGTCATGGAACTGACTAGGATCCACCACCACACAAGCTGTTTCACTTCAAAACAACCTGATTGGAATGATTTCTTTGGTTACGTTACTAGATGTGACCTTGTGTACCAGTGGATTATTATGTTCTATGTGACTGACTTCCTCTCTTTGTGCTCGTGTGCATAGTTAGCGATTCTCTCTATTAGACCAACTAAGTAAACATTGTTTGCCTTTTGGGAGCAAAAATACAACACTGGCAGTGGTGTGCTGTTGCTCCCTGTCACTGGTGTTTTGGAGTTGTCTTTTTGTTGTTTTGCTTCCTAAAGTTCTGTTTTGTTTGATGAAGGAAAACTGTTTGCCTGGAATAAGGTGAAATAAGGCAACAGCTATAAAACTTATTTTAAAGATGTATTTTAATTAGGATCAGAGTTATAAAATTCAGGTTAAAAAAAGCATAGGTTTGCTTTTGTTTGGTTTGTTGTTGTTTTATTTTTCCCTAGGGAAGTTTTTAGATTACTAGTTAAATTGTTGCATTTTCACATTCAGTAAAAACCCTGACAGAATAACTTTGGCTATTTCTTTCTCTATGTGAATACTGCATTTCCTTAGTAGCTATAGCTTACCATGAGTTTTCTTTGAACCTTAGGGATTTAGGTATGTACTCCCTACCATAGGATTTTGTTATCATATGGGTTGCTGGAAAAGCTCTTCTTCTGGTCCACATCCCTGTGATCTTAAACCTGAAGGAACACATGAGGCTGCTCTGGTTACTTCTCAATGCCATAGATGTGTCTTTTGGATTAATAAATTTGCTAAGATTCTTCCTGTTCTGTAGTTTGTTAGGTGAGAAGCACAAAAAGATAAAATTGAATCCTCAGAGTGTGCTTAACAATAAACATGATTCCTTAACCTTAATTAATTTAAAACGTCCTATTAACTTAAGCTTGAATTCTTTGTCTAAGATATTTCCTCTTACTGTTCTCCCTCGACTTGTTTACCATCACCTTCCTCTGAAGGAAGGTCTAAAGATGAGACCCTTTTCAGCTGCTCTAATGCACCAATCTTGTTTATTACCCTAATGAAAACATTCTTTATCATTGGCCATATTTTGATACCTGGCACTGATTTTCTGGAGGTGAATGTTATTATTTTATTTATTTCTACCCTTCTCTTTAAGATATTGTAATCAATATTTCATCTGAAGGTCTAAATTCCACCCCCTCATCCTCCTCATCTTAAGGCTACTTGTCCAGCTAGAGGCTCCTAGCTGTGTAGTCTTCATACCATATTCATAACAAATGTTAATCTATAAGCATCATGTAAAGACAAAATATGCCTTTACAAACAGGGCAGGTAGAAATGTACTGCCTAATGAGAGTTTTTCTCCCCTGTCTGCACTCTCGATTTTCTTGTTGTCTCTTCAGATACTATACTACAGCACAGTGATAAAGATTTTCCCTGAAATTTAAATCACTCACTCTACCTTAATTTTCTGTCACTTGATTCAAGGTCATTTCCTGTGGTCATTATCTGTCCAGCTTGTCTTGTGCATTTTAAAAAGCTTGTCTTTTCTGCAGTAGCATTCATGTCTGTTTGTTAATGTATCACATTTCTGTAAATCAGTTCAATTCATTAATAATTACATTATTGTTCATGAAGTGAAAGGTTCTCTACTGCTATCCTACTGTTTATATATTTGAGAAGGCCACTGAGGATTAACATGTAATCAGTCTACATTGCAATCCTACTATTCAAAATGGTGGCTTTGAAAAAAAACCAAGAACAAAAACCCAACAAAAAAACCCCAACAAACCCAAAACAACCAGGTCTTTTTTAAACGTGTGTGCTTATTTTTGGTAAACATTATGCTGCTTATTGTACATATGAAAACCAAAGAATATTTTTTACATTCTGTCCCACTGTCATGGTACAGCAGTCTAGGTACATGGTGAGCTTTTTTGTCGTCTTAGGAGATGCTGGTTAGAGGTCACTGCCTGAAGCAAGATGACAGCTGGAATTGATGGGCCATTATCATTTTCAGTAATCTGCTCTGATTTAGCACAGAAGTGTTATCTGAAGTGAAGAAAGATCATAGTAATCCATTCATCTGTTATTTTTTATTTATAGCATTTGAGTTCTTTAACATTACTAGAAAAAAACTTTAAGAAATTAGGTTTTGGAATGAAAGAAAGGAAATGGGAGTAATGCAAAATTAAACTGCTAAATGTAAATCTGTCCAACCTTCTACAGATATATGAGCACTTTTACTGAGAATTTGAATACAAATAAAGTCAAAATACTTGCTACAAAGAAAGCGCGTTATCCACTGCCCTGCATATGTTCTCACTGTCCCATTAAGAGAACTGCCTTTTTTCTGCTGAGACACATGTAAGGCAGATCTACATATTATCTGTAGCTTGAGATGAAATTAAAAAAAAGTCGTCTTTTTCTGACCAAGGAACAGACTTTGATTTTGTTTCCAGAGTTTGGTCTTGCTTTGTATCTTCACTGAAATTCCCAACACCCAGGCAGATTGGTTCCTGTCTTCTGCCTGAGCTCCATAATAATTCCTAGTTCTCACAGTTAATGGTAGAAAGACGATCTAGTACATATACTGAAGGGCAAAAAATGATCTAGTGCAAATCATAACAATTTGTAATTTATGAAGCTTTTTATTTTGGTTTTGGAGAATTTCATAATTGATTTTGTGAATACAAAGCCGTTAAGAAATGTCAGGCATAACCTTGAAGGCAATATTTATTGCCTTATGTAACACCTAATCACTACTTACTGAACACTGCTAGTATCACAGTCTTCCTCTGTATCTTATTCACCAGCATTAAAGTTCAGGGGGTTATGTGAAAATGAAGATTGGACTTACGACATAGATGGGATTTGACAGGAAAAAAGAAAAGAGGTTGAACTTTTTGTTTATAATCAATTTTGATATAGTATTGTAGTTGCCATACTACATTGAGCCTATTCCATCATCCCTTTAAATTTTGCACACATAAATATATATTAAAGGTATTAAAGAGTATGAATATAGGAAAGAAACTCCTAGAAATACAGCATACTTGCTTACACTACCTATAAATAATCCCTGGTTCTAGGATTTTTTATTACAAGATCATTGAATCTACTTAAAACATTATCAGTAGGACTAGTGATTCTGTAGAGAGAATGGCAATTTTGTTTACTCAAAAATCTGTACAGATTTAGTGTCAGTGGATGTATTTTTGAATTCAATATTTACTATAGTCTTAATTTTTGAGAAGAAACGTCTGATTTACGCACCATATTTAGAACCACCAAAAAGCATCTACTTTATTCCCTTTTGCTACCACATACTAGAAAATTTTTCTTTAAATTTTACTGTATTACTATATTATTCTTGCTCTGAATTAAATAAGTGGCTGAAGCAGCTGTGAACGAATGCTGTGCTTCCCAACCAAAGAATAAATTTTCTGTTGATAAAAGCAGTGGTTATTTTTTTAATTAGTTTTCCTTTATTTTGCTTTTACGTCCCTGCTATCTACAGTTTTCTGGAGAAATTGTGCATGGTTTCTAATGTGCTATCTTATATTCTTGTGCCTGCTGGTACATAACTTTTAATTACTTCAGTCAAAATATAAATAAGCTTATTCGTTATTATAAATTTGTTTTCTTGAGGAAAACATTTGAATTGTATGGAAGGTTTTTTTTCTACAAAAATTGTTGAATCCACTCTCCACAGTATTCTCATTTAGGAAGCAGAATCTCCTATGGGCTGGATTTTTCTAAGCATGGCTTTATGATTTTAATAATTTATCAAATTCTTAAGAGTTAATTGTCAGGTGAATACTTTTAAAAACATGAGGACTGAGGGAGCTGTATATTATGATGCTATCTACTTGGACTTGTACAAATTGTTCGACACTTTCCTGCTCAACATCCTTGTCTCTAAATTGTAGAGACATGGATTTCATGGATGGGCCACTCGGTAAGGAATTGGCTGGATTGTTGCACTCAAACAACAACAACTTGTTGTCTAAGTGGAAACCAATGACATGTGGCATTCCTCAGGGGTCAGTATTAGGACTGGCAGTGTTCAACATCTTTGTTGGCCTCATAAGTGGATTGAGCGCACCCTTAGAAAGTTTGCTGAAACACTAAGCTCTGGGATGTGATCAACACAGTGGAGGGAAGGGATACTATCCAGAGGGACCTTGACAGGCTTGAGAGGGCCCATGCAAAACCTCATGAAGTTCACCAAGGCCAAGTGCAAGTTCCTGCACTCTCTGAAGTACTGGAAGGCAACTATGAGGTCTCTCCAGAGCTGCCTTTTCTTCAGGCTGAACAACTATCCTCTCAGCCTTTCTGCATAAGGGACATGCTCCATATCCCCAATCATCTTCATGGCCCTACTGGGGACCTGATTGAGCATGTACTTGTCTTTCTTATGCTGGTGGCCTCAGAGATGAATGCAGTACTCCAGGTAGAGTCTCATGAGAGCGGAGTAGATGGACAGAATTATATAAGAATCATAGAATGGCTTGAATTGAAAGTCACCTTAAAGATGATTGGGGATATTACAATGCCCTTGCCATGGGCAGGGACACCTCCCACTAGACCAGGTTACTTTAAAGCCTCATCTAGCCTTGTCTTAATTCCAGGGATGAGGAATCCTCAACATCCCTCAGCCTGCTGACCATGCGTCTTTTGATGCAGCCCAGGATGTGATTTGCTGTCTGGGCTACAAGCACACGTAGCTGGCTCATACTCAGTTTTTCACACACCAACACCCCTAAGTCATTCTCTGCAGGGCTGCTTTCAATCCATTCATCACCCAGCCTGTATTTATTTGTGTTTGGGATTGCTTTGACCCATGTGCAGGATTTTATTAAACAAAGAATGCAAATACAGGGACTTTATGAAACAAAGAATGCAAATACAGACTGTAAGTATATAAAAAACTAGGCATATAACAACAAGCTAGATCTATAGCTTTCTTTAGATTCATAGATCTTTTTTCTTTAATTTTATAGCTTGTTTTTAATATGTAGTATGAATGTAAATTATTATTTTGCTGAATTTGCTATATAAGTCTGAAAAGTTAGCAGTGCTACACTGCAAATCTAGAGTGAGGTTACTCTTTCCAACAAATGTTGCAGCTTTGTCTTGGGCACTTTTGAACACTCATTCCCTTTTAATTAATTAAATAAATTACAATTTCTTTACCTTTTCCAAATAAGAAACTCTAGGGAGCACTTTCAGTAAATTTAATTTACTACATATTCCCTGTTATCAACTGCTTTCAGACTGAATAAAAAGCAGAGAATGCAGTTTGGCTTTCATTACTTAATATAACCTGGATTGTCGTATAATGGTAGCTGTTCTTTAGACCATATTTGCTAAACCACTATTTCAATACTATTTATAAATTACATTCACTATTGTGCATCCCCCTTCTGAAATCACAGTTATTTCAGTGATCTCTATGGTCTCTACTAGGCTCTTATACTCTGGTTTGCCTCTGTGATTGACTCTGTTTGAGCAGGGAATTTGGACCAAATGACTTCCAGACATCACTTCCAACCTCAACCATTCTGATTCTTTAAGAGAGAGGTTGGCACTTCCTGTTGTTTACACACATTTAATTTAATGTATATGAATGAATACTCTTTAATCAGTACTCTTCACCTAGTATTGTTGAGTTAGATTATGGATACACCCTGCCTTGAGCACATTTCACAAAACACTTTATCTGCTTCTATGTCCTCTGAACAGCTTGGGATAAATATTTTGAGCCAGGCTGTTGTTATATACTGCCATAACATTGGGGTTAGGTTTGTCATACTCTTGGATACATGATATTATCTTCAAATTAATTTTCTGTCACAGCCTGTAATATATTAACATACAGTGATACAAATATGTGATGGACTTAAAATTTTTGTGGAAAATAGATAAAGAAAGAAAACTGCAATGAATATAGCTGCCTGAAGAGTAAATATGAGATGTCTGTCCTCATGTCTGGGGTGAAACTTAGCACATATGCTTTCCTGATCGAGTTGCCAGGTATTTAATCTTTGTGCACACTTTTTGTCTCAGGTTATAGACCTGATAGGGGCTCTCTTTCTTGGAGTATAACTCAAGGAATACTTCAGGATTGCAGTCATCTTGAATTAACTTTGCTCATTTCCCTTTTCCTCTGCAAAAGCACATGTTCACTTCTGATTCATTCAAAAAAAAGCAGTGTTAATAGTTGCTTTTGAGGATACAAAGGTTTCATTGACGAACTAATTTCACCTCTCATACTTCATCCAACTATCTGACTTAACAGGTTAAACTCCATACTAAACTGACTCACTCTGTAGCTTTTAAGTGTCTCCGCGTGTTGACCCACATGTTTCTTACCTACCTGTACATCAGCAGATATGTCTGATGAAGTACCTAATTGTGTTTAATATTTGTAATTTATTAGGACTGAAACAGGATATGATGACATCTGGGGGAAAATGGTTATGATGTTATTAGGTAATATATTCCAAAACTCCATCATTTAAAGACACTAGCTTCACTGTTTATCAAGTTAGTGAATTCAGACTGTTTAGACAGATGGCCATTGCCAACAGCAGATAGATATTGGTGTTTGAAAGGCTTTGGGACCTCTGGAATAAGGACATGAGTCAACCTAAAAAAAATGTGAATTCCAAGTATAAAGTCAGAGTTAGAATAACCATAAATAAATGTGTAAGGAATATCAAGATAGGGAATAAAAAAACCCCAAACATACAGGTGGATGATTTACAAAAATATTTGTTTTGCCATTATGCTGACTGAGCCTAGCTGATTATTCCAGGAAACATGGCAGATACAATGTCTGAGTCATATGAGACGCAGTATGCTTTGTGAGAGCATTTGAAAAGACAAAAGCAACAAGAAAACCAATGCAGTGCTTATGATAGAATGAAAAAGCGTTGAAATAGAAATACCAATATATGCGCACTAGCAAATAAGTAGTTGTATTCACAGGTACACTGAAGAACAAAACTCACCAAGAAACCAAGGAAATCAAGTGGCCTGCAGAAGTCCACAGACTGTGAGCTCTGTTAGTGCTCTTCTGGATAAGGAATGTTTCAGTCTGATTTGACCTACTTCATTGTTGCCAACAGGCTTTCATGTACTAGTTTTGAAAGTCACCAGGCAATTTAGTTCCATCAACCTTCACTGATAATACCCTTTAATTCTGTGGGCATTTTTATGCCTTCTCATGTGCATGGAACATTTCAATACCTGACACACACAGACAAACAGCTGTGCTGGCTACAACAGGTACCATTTAAAAACATTTTAATTTAATTTCATAGAAAAAAAGACTTGGAATTCAGCAATAATTTTGGAGCAGGCTAGAAACATCAGGAAATGTCAGTGCTTGGAGACTGACAGATGCTTCAAATTGTGACAGAACCAATTCTATACACATACTGCCATATGTGTATGACATGTATGTACATTTTGTTATTTTTTCTTTCTGTAGCCTGCCCTGTTACTATCTGTGTACCACTGGCTTCTTAGAATATTTTGTAAGTCTACTTGAACATATTCACACACGAAGGATAAAGCGATTAAGGTGCCAGCACATTTTTCTGGTTTTTAAAAGCAACATTACTTTTAAGTGTTTTGCAAAAATGGCAACAACTGAGAACACTCACCTTCTACTTTATTCACATTCAGATTCAAACAGAAGTAGGATCATCTTTTCATGGAATCTGCCAGGCAAGCATCTTGTTCTAATAACATCCATTCATGGGTAGTTAGGAGGAGAATCAAAAAGCAGACCTACCTTCCTTAGCTTCCAGAAATCTACAGCTTGGAAAAAATTGTGATCTCAGAGTTGTGTGTTTGAATTTACTAGCCCTTCATCTTTTTGCTCATGTAGGATCATATATGCTTAGTGTTTTCCATGCTGACATGCACATTTAGAGTGTAGCAATGGAGGTTACTTTCAATATTACTGTTTTTCTTGGCTTACTTTTAGTATTGGTTTTGTAATTACAGTTACAGTTCCTGTGTTAGTGCACATTTACAAGGTACTGTACTTTTTATTTTGAAGTAAAAGAGGAGCAAAAAGAACTGTTAGCATCTGGCAACCACACCTTGATTCATTCTAGCCCCCAGAGTCTTGGTATGGTGCATTAATTTTTCAGTTTGTAATTTGCCAGATGCATTTAATGGAACCAATTTTCATTACATCTGTTCTATGGTTCAAAGAGCTCTTTCACTTGCCAAAGGGGGCCAGCTTCACACAGATTCAGAGGGGTGCTAATACACTGTATCTTGAATTATTAGATAACTAGGGATGGTTTTGTAGCAAACAGATTATTTTTTACAGAGGCAAATTCAATATTCATGACTTGCCACTATTAGAATTCAAATTTAAACTGCTTAAGTCCCTTCCTCAGGAACCATATATTGATTTTCATGTATTTTTCTTCATAATACCTTCTGATTACTTATCTTTTCAATCAGCGATATATTTCTGTTTATCAGCAAAGGAATACATAATTATACAGGAGTAAATCCTGTTTTTAAACTAAGAATAGTTTCAAAAAGTTTTATAATGAAATGCTAAA
Source organism: Todiramphus chloris collaris (assembly GCA_025345505.1). NCBI lineage: Eukaryota > Metazoa > Chordata > Aves > Coraciiformes > Alcedinidae > Todiramphus > Todiramphus chloris. The sequence continues at coordinate 7,626,994 of JANVCC010000035.1, forward strand.
GGACATGAGGAATAACGCTGTAATTTTCAGCACTAAGACAAGGCATTTTTTGTACTGAATAAACTTGCATTACTAGGACAACTGCACATGTTCTGCATAATTTTAATCTTTATAAAATGTGTACCATAAAATGTATGGTATTAAATTCAAGATTCCAATTGGCAGCAACTTTCAATGAAAAGGTTTTTCCTCATGGGCTGAAGAAAATTTAAAATGTTCTACTACACTTTGAAGTTCTAAAGCTTCAACCATATGAGAATTATAAAGCATTAATCCTGAAGAGTTTCCACCTGACAGTCATGAAATAACATACCTGTGTGAAAAGTGACTCAGTTTTACCTCCTCAGGCAATACTTTACTTTTTTTTTCTGTTGCTTCAGAAATACCATGCATCATGTCATAGTGAGAAGATGGCCTTGGAATGACTGGATCCTTTTGAAATCAGTGCAGTCTACAGTATCACTATATTTATCTAATACATTTCAATGACATTTATAAAATTGTTTATACTAGGAGTTTTATTCTGGTTTGATAAATCATGTGAGAGTTGCTCCAAAGAAGTCATCAAGATGTTCTTTTCTCTGTGTTGTTTTAAACTGTTGTAGTTTGTAAGGCTCAAAACATAATAGAAGGAGCAAATATATTTCCAAGAGTTCATACGCAATTTAACAACATTACACACAAGGTAATGTATGTACCGTATTCCTTTGTGCACTAGTTCGCTTGCTTCTTTGATATCAAGGAGATTATCTCCTGGTAATTTCAGACAGTATCAGGGCCTAAGATAACAAATTTTTATTTCAGAAAAAAATGTGTCTTCTTGTCTGTGAAGTATTTCTTTACTATTCACTCTGGTAAACAGCAGGACAGTGATGTTTCCCCCTTCCCCTATCTTCCTCGGTTTATATACTGATCTAATGATCACATACACATTTTGCAAAAGTAAAAACAAATCCTTGAAGTGCTATTTTTTTTTCACTGAAAATGACTGAATGGGGGTTTGAATATGGATTACCCATTATGGGGTAACCTTACAAAAGTGCTTGGGAGAAGGAAGGGGCTGAGGAGAGGGGTGAAAAAGGACACTTAGTCCAGGTCTGTATTTCAATTGAAAGGTTGGTGTCACAGAATTTATACACCAGGAAGTGCAGACAAAGGGTAAGAACAGCCTCAGAAGGGAAATGAAGTCTTCTCAAGTGGTTTTGTGTGGCATTAATTGGTCTGGAGAAATGCTTCATGCTCACTTCAAATTAAAATTCACTACAAAAGAAACAACTGCAGTTGTCTGTTACACTATGCATTACTGCAACTGGAGATGAACAAACTAGGAAAAGTTTATAAAAAGAGATGATGTAAAATGAAGTTCGCTAGGTTTCAGTGAATCATTTGAGCTTTCCTGTACACAAATGCAATCTAATTCCTCCCACAGTACTGTACCTCCTATTTTAATTTCCTAGTTATTGGTATGTTACATTTATATTTATCTGGAATTAGTTGTTTACATATGAAAAGCATCAAAATATTTCCATTGCAAAGACACTAAAATAGCTTCATGTGTAAAAGTATGATTGACACGGAAAAGGATAAATCATATTTCAAAAGAATCCGTTTGTGGTCAGGAAGTTAAGGTCATTTGTAAATGTCTTTTTTTTTTCTTTTCTACTACTTAACAAAGCCTGAGTACTTGAAGTATCAGAATTCTGACACTTCACCATTTTTTGGCTTTACTACCAATAAAGGTCACCATATGAAGATTTTGACAGTCTTCTACTGGTTTTATTTAATTTCTTGTCTCAGTACTGCTTCTGCTTCAGCCACTCAGAGGATCCCAACTCAGCTTTTCCCTAGAATCCATAATAGCTGGTAACAAAAATGAGGTGTTGGCCAGAAAACTATAGTTAGAAACTGCAGCAGGTCATCCTCTAGGATCTGAACTTTGAATGAATGCATCACTAGTGAAAAGGAAAGCAGAGGGACCAGAAGAAAGTGCTTTTCAGTACATTAAAACTGACAGATTGCAGTCCATAGATTCATCTTCACCTTATGTCACATCCTGGGATTATAATCTTTTAAGGAATGAAAATCCCTCTAACAATATTTCATCAAATCAAAATTCAACATAAAACATTTTTTCAAATAAATTTAACTAATAACATTGAAATAGCATTCAGAGGATTTCCTCCACTTTATGTAAGTAGGAACATTTGTTGTCCAGATATTAAGTTTTATGTTAAATTCACTGATATACAAATATTTTTAGAAGTTTTGCTGAGAAAACATGAAGGAAATAGATATGTATGGATATTTGTTTTAGACTGGACTACTTGCTAATGGGAAAAATTAAGTGTTCCAGATGAATAAATAAACTGAGAGACTAAGGACTGGAAACACTGATAGGAGACTGGTGCATAGAGCACATGAGCTTTCCCTGCTTTTTTTTCCAATATCTTGTCTTCTGATCTTTACTGATATTGCCTGGTTTGTAGAAATATTCCTTGATAATTCATGAGGGAGAGAAGGTAACATCATCCAGAGAGGAATTCTCTAGTCCTGCAGAAAGCACATTTTGCTCTATGTGGATTTGTGATGTTATGCCTCCTTAGGTGCTTTTTCACTTTTCCAAAGCACATAACTTCTAAGTATACATATTATTCCAAAATGCAGTGCTTCTTTCTTTATAGTAGAGACCTGCCATCATGCTGAGTATGACTTAGTCCATCTACTGACTTCCCATAGCTGTCTTTTGATTATAATTGGACTCCTGTGACATGAAACAAGGCCGTTGTTCTGTCTAAATCAAGATGCTGAAAGTTGAAAGAAATAAGGAAAGATAACTTACACTGTTATCTGATGCTACTAATCAACCAAAACCATGCATCAGTTTCTTACTAACGGATGCAGTAAATTTCATATTTGTTTATCCTTAACTGGAGTGTGACATAATGAAAGGTATTACATATAACCAAGGTCTTAGGAACCTATGATGTAGAGCCTGAGTTTCAGGTTCTTCTTTCTGCCTTCTGCAGAAGACAGTGCTAACTCTGAACCTATAGCATCATGTTCCTCCTGTAGTCTTTACTTTTTGGTTGCATATGTCATTTCACTCCCCAACCTATAGATAGCTTTGATGATGAGGACAGGGCTAGGGAAAAGCAGATTTGAGAGTTAACTTTTAGGCTTTAACTAAACATCAGGATTATCACATCTTAATTAGTATACTAAACTGTCTGTAGATGGTGTGAGAAAGGAGTGTGAGGGTGCACAGGTACAATTACTGTTTATCCACTTTGTGACACACCTTAAGAGTGACCATCAGATTTTTTTTGTATTCTCTCTTGTGACCAGTCCCCTGGTTTCAAATCTTTAAAGAATGACAAAAATTGTGCAGTTAGGCAGGATAGGTCACAAATGAAGTACTGAGGTCTTCAAGAGAGTGACTGTTCTAGGTGTGTATAAAATAAATGCACATCAGAGATTTACATAGAATTTGGGCACAGCAACTCTAAGGATGTTATACCTACTCCAGTTTTGTACTAGAATGTACAAATTCCAAGTCTCATCCCACTCAAGGTACCAAGCTTCTTCATTTTGCCCAAGCTTAAGATATTGTTATTATAGAGATTTAAAAAATGCTCAAAAGAGTATGTTATGTGGTAAAAAGATAACACCTATACTGTACATTTTAGAAAAATAGTCAGATCTGGTGTAAGTTGGTAGTGGGATCCAACCAGCATTTTGACTCAGATTTTTTTGGATATGTGTTAGTGATAAAAAATGTACATGTGAAATGATTCCTATATCTGTCAATTATGATTGTGTCAGGAATATACTTATACAAGTTTCTTTGTTTCTTTTCAGCCCTTTCTTCAGCATTGGTCTTTATTTTCTTCTAAGAAGCTGTGATCACTTTCAGCTTGGGATCATACAGAAATTTAGCTAGTGTACTATAGCATGCCTTTTTCTTGGAAAGAACTGAACAGTCTGCTAGGAAAGAATAATCTCTTAGTGGGCACAGAGCTGTGCAACAAGAGCTTCATGAACTTCTGATTTTTAGGTAGAAACCAAATGTTTAATCACTAATCTGTGTGTATTTTAGTCTTACGGTGTGTTCAGATGATTCTTTTTTATATGTATATTTCTGTAACAGATCTGTGACATGTCATCAGTTTGCCAAGTGATTCTGAATTTGATCCATACAGTTCCACAGGAAGACTGTCTTACATGCACCACCAAAGTCAAATTCTAAGCCTTGCTAAGGTTATTTTTGAAAAAAAAATTTCGAGAAAGAAATGGAGTCATTTTAGCATATGTTATATAAACCAGTAGTACTTAATATTTTCACTTTCATCTAGGTTAATCTTAAAAAGGGTTAATTATTCCAGCAATTTCTAAGATATTGCAAACAAATCCATTATTCCTAAATTTTTTTTGCTTTTTTTCCAGCAATACATACCTTCATTTACCCTTTACTCCTCTGATACTTCATGCAATTTGGATATTGCTGATGCTGTTCCTCTTTAGCATAGTAGGCTGAATATGTTTGGACTGCTATTTTTAATTCATTTAAGTTATCTAGTCTTTATTTTACTGTCCTTCCCAAGGCTTTCTCATTATTCCTTTCCTCATTTGCTAACATTATTAGAATCTGTTTTCCAGTATGATTTTCAGTCCAGACAGAAACAGAAGGTCTTTTTCACAAATCTTTATCCTGTTAAATGAGATACTTTCTGTATTTCCTTCTAGCTTTCACTGTGCTTCCCTTGCTCTTTGTGTACTTAAACACAGCTCAGTCCCTCTTCATATCTTTTGGAATACATCCTTTTGTACCTTATTTGATAGTATAGGTGGCTTTTGTTAAAGAATATGGTCTTATGTAAATACTCTTTGTTTATCTGTGTTTGTTTTATAACTTTAATTTCGTTAACATTTCAAGTTGGTCTTCCAGAACAAAGCTACAGAAGTGAGATCACAGAATAAGGTCCTTAAGGCAAGATTTTGCCTGATTTATGATGAGGAAGTACACCATCGTGCTAGTTGCTGATCATGTTTCCGTTGTGCATATGGAATAAAATACATTTTTTAGCAATGTTCAAGATACCTAAAAAAATTACTACCATAAACATCTGTTGTTAACATTTTCATTAAAAAAAATCTAAAATTTTCCACAAACGCATTTAAATGGCACTGAAAGCAGTCATATTCTTGTATTTTTATTTATTAGTAGTGCAGTTGCATAAAAACAACTATAATAATTATGTCCAAATATACAACAAATTTATTTTTGTATAGTACCCTGAGCATCCCATTGATTTCAGGGAGTTAAAATTGTATGGCAACCCAGAATCTGACCGATTAAAAATGGATTAGATTACCATTAATATAGTTGAATAATGTTGCATATTAGGAATGCAGAAATAAAAACACCTTTTTTTTGAATCACTGTATTATGGTTAAAAAAAAAAATTCCTTCCTACTTCAGTGCTGCAATATGTAATGGTGTTGCTCTGCAATATTTTAGTTCAGTTAAATGTCTCATTAAGAAAAATCAACTTGCTCATTTATCATTGCTTTGCAGAGTAAATTTTAATGAGTGAAATTTCACTAATGAGTAAAATCCATTTTCCAAAGAATAATTTTTCTTTTGTGGAGGCTGAATGCATTTGTAATAAGCATGTTTAGGCTTAAAATTATTGCCCCTACATCAGTTACTTCTTAGTGTATATAAGAATCTTTTCATGAAATTTAAAGGAATTGTTCTTTAAGTATCTTAATCATCTTATATATTTAAAAGGTTTTTATTTTAAGCCGTTAGACTGCTATTTTCCATAAGTAGCTTTTCCATTTTGTATATTTTAGTGAAGTAATCCATACTTACATATTTATATGAACTGAAAATTACTACATTATTTGGACTTGACACGATACTCTAAAAAATGTAGACCTCAGAGCCTTTTCCATACTGACCCAATGCATTTAGATACATAGTTTGAGGTTCAGCCTTAACATGGGATATCATACTTTTTTTTTTTCCACAAACAAAAGTATATACATCTCTTCAGTTGGACAGAACTACACCTCTGTCATTGGAGCAACGTATTCTGCAATAGAGATCAAGGAAGTAAGCAAAGGGAAGTTCTTCTCAACAAGAGGAATATTCAATTCTGTTGTCTAAGTTAATTTTCCATGTTTCTGTTTTCATTGTAAGGGGGACTATTTTTAAGATCTATACAGAAGAGAAACATGGTGAGAATCTGTTGTACAAATTCATATCTGTGTTACTGTTACAATGAGTTTTTAATTATAGGTAGACCACATAGCATTACAGCTAATTGCCTCCAATTGCTTTAGTTTCATTTCCTTGTAATTTATGACAGTTGTAAATTAGGCAGGCACAAGTTGTTTACTCCAACCAGTTTGAATCAGGGGACAGATAATAAATGCTTGAGAAAATTTTTTACTGGATGGCTATCTATTCTCTGAATGAGGTAAGGATCCAAATTGCAAATGATCATATAATTTAAAAGGTTTTAGCATTAGTTTAAGTGCATGAATAAGTATTTATAGGTTAGTCTTCATTTTTGGCAGTTGCAGTTGGGAGTGCTTTTACATTAACACATTAATCCTAGTTAAATCTTGCATTTGTTTTTTATTTTTCTGATGTAATGTTCTATTATACTGGCATCATAACACGCTAAGGGATGGACAATACATAAAATATAGAAAGACAAGAAGCAGGGTAGTTCTATGAAGAATTGCAAAAGCAGGAAATAAGAGAACTGAAACATGTCTTGCTAATTCTAGTCTGTTTTACAATAACATATTTATTTATGTATCCATCTGCTAGTTTTACTCAGACTACAAAGATGAAATAGATACAAATTGTGGGGTACATTATTAGGAATGAGAGAGTAAAAGAGCAGAAGAAACATCAAAGACAGATGCACATCTTATGTTGAGAGCTACAGGGGGAGGAAGAACATGACATGATATGACAAGGCATCACTAAAAAAAGTGGGAGAGCAAGTGGCATGGGAAAGACGATGAGGAGAAGACTGCTCTGCAACACCAATGTACTGCCTACCTGTCAGCATCTGTTTTCAGAGACTGAGGAGGCAGAAGGATCTGCTCTACTCTATTATAGCTCAGGTTCTTCTTAGAGCAGCACAGTAACAAGATTCAGGAACTAATGGAAGAAGTGCTCAGGAAACCAACTGAATAGTCTTGAAAATACCCAAAAGAGTCTGTAAATTGAAAACTCTCAATGAGTAAGTTTTGACATTTCTAAAAATACTTTTGACTAGATGTGATTTCTGCCAGCTGAAAGCTTCTCTGAGTTGTTAAATGCTGGTGAAGTCTGTTGCCGTTGAGGGCTCACCAGTGTTTTTTGATAGCCTGATTTAAATCCTCCTGCAAGAAATATACCGTAAGGAGTCTGTTTTTATTTGGGTGAATCTGCTCACTTGCCATGGTAGGTGACAGGTGAACTGCCTGTCCATGTCATTGCCAACATCTTATTGATAGGAAATTTATCTTTAAGTGTCTGGTCCTTAAAGTACAACATGCACATGTATCTCTTTCTCAGCTTTACAAGTTCAGTTTCAAATTTTTCACAGAGCCATTTTTCATTATTTTGTCAAAAGATGCTATACATTTTATATTTTCTTCAACATTGTATTGAACAGCATTTAAAAGATATTCCCATTCTCAAAGATATCTTTCAATTAAAACTTGGAGAAGAAGGAGCAAATCTTTAAAAATGGGCCAGTTTCAAGTATTTTGAATGAAAACAAATATTTGTGTTTTGTTTTATTTTTCACTCTTCAGAAATAAATTTTTCTGTTTCAACAGATTATAGGTAGCAGTTACTAATGACCACACTCAGACTATCTAGTTTACAAAATCTTGGACAAAACACTGAGTTTTTGTAAAAATCATAAGATTCTAAAAGAAAGAGTCTCACTTTGAAGGATATACGATAACAATACCTGTATTGAATTTTCTAGTCATTAAGAGAATAATGGCTACTTACACTTCCCAAATGCAGTCGTCCAATGTTTAGAGAAATCTTTTATTAAGAAAATGACCAGACATAAAAAGTCCTTCTCTTGTAAGTGTAGGCACTTAATTGACTGTTCTGATCATTAAAATAAATTAGACTGCATTCTCCACAACTCCCCATGGAACTTTTATCTCAAGAAAGAATTGCAAAACAATTCACTGTTGCAATGAAGAACAGAAAACCATGTTTTCTATACAGTGGTTGTGTCCTAGGATGTGCATTTTATTTTTCCCTCGTACTTGATCTGTCTTCCCTTAAACAAGATTAGTTAAGATGTGTTCCTTTCTCTCTGTCCTTCTCTACAAGGCAGAGTTCAAAGCCTGCTTCAATCTTGTAACTTTATTTTTGACTTTTCAGCAAAATATGATTTACCCAAAAAGTCTAACTTTTTCATGTGGTGTAATAGCTGTTGTTGGGGCTAGCAATTCTACAATGCATTTCTTCCAAGGTACATAACTTTTTGTAACTCGTTTTGCATTCCACACGCTAATGTTGTATTTATCCTGCTCAAAGTCTGTTACAATAATACAGTGTCACTCATGTTATCATCACAGAAAGCATGAACAAGCAATTGCTCATGTTACCCTTATATTTCTAGTGGATTTTCTGCCTGTTTTTAAATGTGTTAGCAAAGATTCCATGGCCACACAGCTTCTTACAAGTTACTCTAAGGTGATCTTGAAAACCTCCTGGTTGCTTTGTAGGTGCCATGTAGGAATCTTAGAATAGTAGGGCTTGAAGGTATCTCAAGAGGTTGTTTATGTTGTGCAAAAGGCAGAATCTTCTGTGCTTATGTCATTGCTGTCAAGCATTTTTCTAACCTGATCTTAAAGACCTCTAACCTCCTCCGTCAAACTAGCCTTTCTACAATTATAGTTTCAAAGATTTTTCCTAATGTCTAAAGTGAGTCTTTCTTTTATTTTCATCATGAAAGGGAAAGAATGATGCTTTGGATGCTTTAAGGCTATAACGTTGTATTTTAGTATAATTTCACCTTTTAATAATTGCTTTGTGTTTGCATTTGAGGACCTAAAGTAAGCTGTAATTCAAGACAAGTTACTGCATTCTTGGCTGTGATCTGTTCTCAATTTAAAATAATATTTTTCTTTTCCTAAATGCAAGCTCTTCCAGGCTGGTATGGATCAATGAGGCAACAAAATATAAAATATTTTTAGAACAATAAACAAGAGGGCTTATGTTCATATGAACAACTTTTAAAGTTCATCAGGCTGTGCTCATCCACGCTAAGGTGTGACTGATTTTGAACTATTTACTTTTTGAAAACTTAATATTGTTTAAATATTATTAATTCATCATTACAGAAGTTAAATAAATAGGTGCTTGCCAGAACTTAAGAAAGATGCATGTAATGAAAAAATATACACCTGTGGTTTTTTTCCCTAGCTACAGGTTCTCTCTCACCAAAGACAGGAGGGATCATTCTCCTCTCTTTTCTTCCTGCTCTACCTCACTTCCCTGCCCCCCCCCCCCCCCCGCCTCCAGGTTCCAGCCTGCAGTTCTATGCCCTTTTATTAGCTGTAGTATTTCTATAATCCTTCTCTGAACCACTGAACACTTTAGAAGGGCAGAAAAATTATCCAGACTGAGTTCTGTTGCTATTTTACTGAGTTCCATTTGCTTTCAGAGTGGTGCAATGCTAACATAGTAATGTGAAGGGTGAAAGAGAGGAAAAAGAACTCTCATTTTTAATGACCGAGTTGTTCAGTGACTCTTTTGAAACCATAGTGTCACTAAGCTGAATGAAAATACTGCTTGTCCCAGAAAATCTTGTTTTTCTGATCTCCATAAATGTCCATGTCTTCAAAATTATGATTGGCAAAAAGGCGATTTTTATCTAACTTGTAAATCATTCATCTCTAATATAGACTAATCAATATGTATTTTGATTTTGTCACAAACAAGAAAATTCAATCAAATAGAAGTAGTCATCATCTTCAAGTAATGATTTAGCAGTAGTCGTGGGGCTGTTGTTCTTGCTGTGGTTTTGTATTAGTTCTGGGGTTTTTTTTACATGAATCTAAATGTCTGCTTTTGGTTGATTCTGTTGCATTCTGTGGACTTCTGCAGCTAACAGGTTTTTTTTATTTTAAACACCTGATATATGTAAAATTTCAAATCCCTTTTCAAAACTTAGGCATCCCTTTTCAATTTAATGACAAATGACTGTTGGTTTTTGTTCTATAAACTCACTCTGAAGGAGTTGCTACACAGTAAGCAATTGTCAAGTCATACAACTGATGCATGTCAAGAATAATCGAATAAGACATAGTTGGTTATCATTGTACTCACTCAACTTTCAGCACAAAAAGTTTTGTATTTAAATGATATTTGTAGAACACATTACCATGATGACAGAATGGTCATTTTGGCTACCACTAAAAACCATATATTTTGTTTATTCTCAAAATAGCTCCAAATAAAGCTCAAAACCAGATGGATTCCCAGATTTATATGTAACATAAAGTATTACAGACCAGCTGCTGGGTTGTTTTATTAACCTATAGCAAGTTTTTTTTAAAGATTAATTTTTTTAAAGAATAAATGCAAATATGTAATATAAATCTGTAGGTATTACTATATAGGGACACTTTTAGAGGTTATTCATCAAAATGTATTTCTTTCAAATGGCCATCCTGCAATAACAATTATCATTCTTCACCAAACATCAAAGCAATAAAGCACAGAATACAAGCACTGTAGATCAAAGAGGGGGAAAAGTATATTTCAAAATAAGCACTTGACAGAAATAATGAATATTTGAATTAGAAGACTGAATTAGAGTATTGAGATAACTTGATGGCTGCTGTCTTGCATTGCTATAGAAGATTGAGATTTTGTAGTTGTTTTGAATTCTTGCACTCTTAGTAGACTCTGCTAGAGTTACCATAAAAATGGTATTCTCCATCTCTAAAAATTAGCTGATATTACTCACAGATTTTATTCTCTCATAAGAAGTAACATGAATTCATGAAGATAGGGGTGAGAAATGACTTTTTCTCTGGGAAAAATTGACATTTAAGAGGTAGTGGAAAAACTCAAGACTTCACATAAAGTAAATCAGCATCCTGAGTTTATGACTCAGAGCAGTGAAAACTTCCCATGATACATTTCATACCTTAGCAATAGATTTATTTTGCTTCTTGAACAAATTTTTCAGATCTGTCTAAAAAGTGCTCATGGGGGAACTTGCACATATGATCAGCTGTGTAAGTTGGATGAATCGAACAATCCACATTTCTACAGAATTTTCCTTGTTTGATGTAACCACAAGGAAAAAAAAAAAATCCATAATTCTGAACAAGATATATATATATCTATGATATGAAACCTGAAACTATTGTTCATGCTAGAGTTGAATCTGGTGAGGAATGTCAAATGCAATGAGAAAGGCTTCTGTAGGTGTATAAGCAGCAAAAAGACTTAGAGAATGAGCCTGATGCTGACTGAGGTAGAGGTGCTGGTGGTATAGAGCATGGAAAGGCTCCTTTGTCTCAAACCATCCTTCAGAAATCCCTGACAGAAACTACAGAGTAAGTCTGGAGCTGTGGTCAAAGAGGTTAAGGCTAGAGAATACTTAAACTGATCGTACAGAAGTCCGTTTATACTGATGGGATGCATCCATTAAAGCTGGTGGATGTACCTGATGTCATTGCAGGTCAGCATTAATTCACAAGGGGAAGTCAGGCATTACAAACCTCCTAACTTTATGTGATGAAGTGACTGGCTTGCTGGATGAAGAGAGAGCAGTGGATGTTGTCTGCTTTGACTTCAGTAAGGCTTTCAACACTGTATCCCATAACATTTTTACAGAGAAGCTGTTGAAGTGTGGGCTGAATGAGCGGACAGCAAGGTGGACTTAAAAATGGCTGACCAGCCAGGCCTAGATGGTTGTGATCAGTGGCACAAAGTCTAGTCAGAGACCAGTAACTAGTACCCCAGGGGGCAGTACTAGGTCCAGTCTTGTTCAACATTCTGCATTAGTGATCTGGATGGTTGGTTAACTGCAAATACACAGTAAAATTATTTCTTTTAGTTTCATCATTCTATTATTGAACTTCATTTTGTTTCGACAGTGCTGGTTTATGCTAAATTAGCTTTCTGATTCAATGGATGCCATAAGTTAAGACAGATATAGTTTATAGTCTTTTGATTCTCATGTCTTCTGTCCTGCAACTGGAAGGCAACCGTATCTGACAAACTCTTTCCAAATAAGCAAAATCAAAGAAAGTCTTAACTGCTATCTAAAAACATCAGAGATTATTTTTAGACTTTCAAGATTCACTTTTATTTTTAGAAGCATGAGATTTTTCCCTTTTTCCCTTTTCCCTTTTTTTTCCCTTCCCCTTCTCCTTCCACTTCCCTTTCCTCTTCACCTTCCCCTTTCCTTCTTTTCTTTCTTACCTGCTTGTACAGTGTTTGTGCTTGAGCTCATAATGAAGTGCTTTTGATCAGCACTGAAAGGTCTTCTGGTTGAGTCCTTAAATGCAAAACTTCTGATGAGAATAAACTTCAAGGTCTCCGAATGCATTTATCAGATCTACTGTATGAATAAGTGTCAGGTCCCAGAGTAGATTGCATAAATCTTTTTGGTTGAGCTTGGTGAGTGCAAAGCTTAATACCCACAGGCTTACCGTCTCTTTGAAGGTGATTATAATTCAGCACCAGTTTTGCATCCTGGATAAACGTTCCCCTTGAACACAAAGTATGTTACATGTTTGTGTGCTAGTGATCAAAATGCCCAGAGGGTTGTCGCTCTTGCAGTTCTTAAACCTCCAAAATGATGTTAAAATGCTATATCCAATCAACTAAGCTGTAAATTCAATTATTGTAGATCGAAGGCATAGTTCTACCTCATATGCCAAAACCTAATTTCAGTCATAGTATTTCTGCTACCATACTCCATGGTGTAGCACAACTCAGGAGATTTACTGAAAGTTTATAAATTATATGTTTAAGATTTTGTGACAATATTTTTTTTAATTGCACATTGTGGTAAGGATTACTGCCTAAGGAAGAAAATACGTACTTTAGTTTTACAAATTTAGGCTATAGATGTTCATCCATGCTTTTTTTAGGATAAATTTCCAGTCACAGAATCACAGAATCATTTAGGTTGGAAAAGACCCTTGGGATCATCACGTCCAACCATTAACCCTACGCTACAAGTTCACCCCTAGACCATATCCCCCAACACCACATCTAAGCAATCCTTAAACATACCCAGGGATGTTGACTCAAACACCTCCCTGGGCAGCCCATTCCAATATCTTACCACTCTTGCCGTGAAGAATTTTTTCCTCGTGTCTAGTCTAAACCTACCTTGTTTCAGCTTTAGATCATTCCCTCTGGTTCTGTCCCTAATTACTTGAGAGCAGAGACCAGCACCAGCCTCTCTACGGTGTCCTTTCAGGTAGTTGTAGAGAGTGATAAGGTCTCCCCTCAGCCTCCTCTTCCTCAAACTAAAGAGACCCAGCTCCTTCAAACAGTCCTCATATGATCTATTTTCCAGTCCCAGCTTCGTTGCCCTCCTCTGCACCCGCTCCAGCCCCTCGATATCACTCTTGTACTGAGGTGCCCAAAACTGGACACAGCACTCGAGGTGAGGCCTCACCAGTGCTGAGTACAGAGGACAATCACTTCCCTACTTCTGCTGGTCACACTGTTTCTAATATAGGATAGGATGCCGTTGGCCTTCTTTGCCACCTGGGCACATTGCTGGCTCATATTCATTTGCTTGTCAGATAGAACCCCCAGAAATCTCTCTGCAGACAGCTCTCCAACCACACTGCCCCAAGCCTGTAGCTTTGCATGGGGTTGCTGCGGCCCAAGTGCAGGACCTGGCACTTGGCCTTGTTGAAACTCATACCATTAACATTGTCCCAGCGATCTAGTCTATCTAAAGTGTCTCTGGAGAGCCTCCCTATCCTCACATAGATTGGCATACCCACCTAACTTGGTGTCATCTGTGAATTTACTGATGGTAGACTCTTATGTCCTCATCAAGATCATCAATAAAGATGTTAAATAGAAATGGTCCCAACACTGAGCCCTAAGGAACACCACTTGTGACCTGCCACCAGCTGTATTTAGTACCACTGGCCACTACTCTCTGGGCTTGTCCATCTAGCCAGTGCTTGATTCAGCAGATCATATTCTCATCCAGGTCATGAGCAGCCAGTTTTTCCATTAGAAATCTATGGAGAACAGTGTCAAATGCTTTCCGGAAGTCCAGGTAGACCACATCCACAGCCTTTCCTTCATCTGGTAGTCGGGTCATCTTGTCATATAAGGAGATCAGATTCATCAGGCAAGATCTGCCTTTCCTAAACCCATGCTGACTGTCCCTGATTGTCTGGTTGCCCTCTATATGGCTTGTAAGAGCACTCAAGATGATCTGTTCCGTGACCTTCCCTGGTACCAAGGTCAGACTAACAGGTCTATAGTTACTTGGATCCTCCTTTCTGCCTTTCTTGTAGATGGGCGTCACATTTGCTAATGTCCAGTCCATTGGGACCTCCCCAGTTAGTCAGGACTTCAGATAAATAATGGAAAGTGGCTTGGCAAGCACATCCACCAGCTCTTTCAGCATCCTTGGGTGTAACCCATCTGGTCCCATAGATTTGTGTTCATCCAAGTGGAGTAGAAGGTCACTGATCACCTCCTCTTTAATGGTGATAACCTCATTCTGCTTTCCCTCCCTGTCTCCCAGCTTATGAGGCTGGATGTCCAGGAGATAGCTTGTTCCACTACTGAAGACTGAGGCAAAGAGGGCATTAAATACCTCAACCTTCTCCTCATCCTTTGTTACTAAGTTTCCCTCTGTATTCCAATAAATGATGGAGATTTTCCCTAATTCTCCTTTTGCTGTTAATGAATTTATAGAAACATTTTTATTATCCTTAACATCCATATCTAGGTTGAGCTCTAGCTGCGCTTTGGCCCTTCTAATCTTCTCCCTGCATTCCTTCACTACATCTTTTATAGTCTACATGAGAGACCTGTCCTCTCTTCCAAAGGTCATAGACTCTTCTTTTGTTCTTGAGGTCCAGCCAAAGGTCCCTATTTATCCAGGCCGGTCTCTTTCCCTGCCTGCTTGTTTTTCAGTAGGTAGGGACAGCCTGCTCCTGTGCCTTTACTACTCTCTTGAAGTATGTCCAGCCTTGCTGGACTCCTATATCCTTCAGCAAAGTCATACCATACAGACTTTGAAGATTTAGACCTGTTGATAGGAACAAGGTATTATTTTATAATCTGTTTTGACTTTTCAGTTAAGTAATGGTCCCAGGCTTGCCAGTTTGACAATTTTATTTAAAAATTTATATAGTTATATTTTTTCATTTAGTCTGAACTATATGTTTTTTCATATCAATTGTTTACAACTTCTCACTAGCAAAATAGTAGACAGTAGTGCTTATTATCACAGTGGTCTCTTCAAAAATATTTTTGGAACTGTATTCTACATTATTAATCTCAAAAAAGATTTTCTTTGTTAAACTGAACTTGAGTGTGATCTCAAATTTCATAGCATATACTACTGAAAATTTCCTCCTACTTTTAAAAGAATGCATCATAAATTATAAATTGAAATTTAGCTAAAAGTAAATTCACACCATACTTTTAGTAATTATTTATCATTGTTTTTCCTTTAATTGCAAAGTAACAAACTAATTTGCAAAAATTCAGTGATTCACATGAAGTCTCATTGTCCAGAAAATTTCTGAGATTTTAGCTGATCTTTAAACTTTATTGTTCTGCTTTGAAGTTTAAAGGCTTCTGTAATGTGATGTAATGAAGATGTATGTGTAATAAAATACTATATAAAATTAATCTCTTACTAGTTGGTGGTCAGACAATGAGAGAAAGTCAATAGGAAACTTGTATTTTAGTGAGGCTTAGTCTTTTGTCACATATCTTGCAATCAGCTCCCAAGCCTTGATCAAGCCTATCTTAAGGCTAGTTTAACTGAACAGTTTCATCTCCTCTTGGAAGTTGATTCTTAAGATCATTTTCTTTCAAAATAACTAGTTTCCTGGAAAAGGAATGTAAGCCTCTTTGCTTGGGAAACAAGTACATTTGATATTCCTATATACTACTGGGAGGTATTAATCAAAAATATTGACTATAAGGTAACCTGAAGAGCAAAATTGCTATGAATATGTAGACTTAAACCGGTTCACTGAAGTTAGCAACTGGACTCCCTCTTCCACTAAAAAGAAACAAAATGTTCTTAATAGTTGTAGACTGTAGAGACACTCTTGAAAAAGTATACTTATATGTGCTATAATGACTCTCAACATTCATTAATACCAGTGATTAAGCCATGCTGCTATGTCCCGATTTTAATTTTATGTTGTTTTCAATGAAGCTAAACCATCACTGTATATGTAAAAGTAATATTGTGCCTGTACCATAGCTAATACATCACAAGATACTTCCTCTAATGTACATAAAGAGCTACAAAAAGGATCTTATCCATCACAGCCATATCATTAAAAACACTTTTAAGTAACACATAAGATCTGTAAGGTGGTGAATTAACTCATTTTCTGGTAAGTGTCCTAATATTAACCAATGCTTACATTCTTACTATTTCCTGTTTTATGTCTTTCTCTCCACATCAATAAATCTCTCCACATAAATAAATCCATCTCTCCACCTGGATAAACATGCATATACACACAAATCTGTATAATATTTACAATATGTGTTTGTGCTCATATGTGCACAAACATGTTCACGTCTTACTATATCTTCCTTGGTAATTGTACATACTCTGTTGATGTGTGTAGAGTTTGATCAGAGGCTAGGAAAAGAGTCATCATTAAAGATGAGTCAAGCTTCTTGTTCTTCAACCTCATCCCTCAAGCTTATGTACAGTAGAAAGTTGTAGCACTTAGTTATAGCCATAACAATATTTATATTTGAATTCCATTCAAATGGGATGCCTTAAGGAAGATTCAGTGAAGTTTTTCTTAGTTTTCACTCTTGTGTTTATATTTAAATCATTAAAATATTTTTATACTGATATAACTGTGGTCAAACTAGGAGCTGCATTACGATCACTGTTTTTGTAAAAATAAACACCTATTGGGGTTTTTTCCTTCAGTTTAGTTTATACTGTCCAACTTCCAGAATAAAGGATTTACAAAGTTTTATGGGCTAATGGTGAAATTCTACTTGTAAATGTGAGGAAACTATTTTGCAGAGTTGCCAGGACTGCAAAGCATGTGAAATCGTGATTTTGCAAACAGAAGGAATTGCCTTTCTTGTGCACAAATCTTTCTACTCTGCTGCTTTTTTCAAAGTACTTTTATTATATATGATAGCTTTTCTCAAGGAGAAACACAAAACTGTACTACAGATTTTTAAAAAATAAAAATTGACCATGATAAGAAGATGAAGAAAGACGGAGGAAAAAAAAAAAAAACACAGCAGGATCAGAGCAATAGATTGATGTATTAGGCAGTTCTAAAAAAGACTTGAACAAAACCCTAGTCTCCTGAGTCCACTGCTTTGCTGGCTCTACAGCAATGTTCAGGAATAATTATGGGAAAAACACTGAAATCTTTTTTCAGGTATTTCTTTCTCGTTTCTCCTTTCTTTTATATGCAAAAAGCACAAACATTTTGAGGA
Source organism: Todiramphus chloris collaris (assembly GCA_025345505.1). Lineage (NCBI taxonomy): Eukaryota > Metazoa > Chordata > Aves > Coraciiformes > Alcedinidae > Todiramphus > Todiramphus chloris. The sequence goes on from JANVCC010000035.1 coordinate 7,644,707, forward strand.
GCAAGCTCAGGCAACCAGGGTTTCTTTTTGTGGAAATAAGGTCCTCGCTTGATAGTAGTGTCCTTAGAAATGGGAATCGAGATGCACCACTCTGGTAAGGTAGTAGTGCCTAAGGACACAAAGGGTAGCAGAACAATAGGTGTTTGCTGTCTCTGAACTGTCTAAGGAATGATGCATGGTTCTTATGAATAGCTGTATTGGCTCTGCATATCTAAATTCTATCCAAATAACACTTCATTTTCCCAAATAGTTGTCTCAGTCTCTCATCTAGTCAGTTAACAAGACTAGAATCTCATTCATTTCCATAAGATCTGTACCCCACTTTGTTATTACTTTGTTGTGACTTCAGATGCTATTGTTTGTGATGAAGCTTAGGATCAGTTTTACCAATGGGTTTTTGAAGAGTCTGTCAAAATGTTAGTAAAAGAAACAGGAACAATATGCTCTGAAACTGCATTCCCTTTTGAAACACTTGGCACTTTACATCAGAAGACTAGTAGTATTGTTTGTTTATTTTTACAAATATTTTTAAAACATCTTATCCTTTGAGGATGGCCATCAGTATATTTTTTTCCCAGCTGGAGATGGTGTCAGTAAAAGCACGCTACATTTACAGCTAGTGACAAGTTCTTGACTGACTGTAGCCGGCAAGGGGTGCTTACGAATGCAACACTCAAACTCTTTTTCCAGAGAGACTGTGCTTTTCCTTTACAAGGTCCAGCTTCTACTGACTTAGTGATCAATTTGATATCTTGCTTCAAACTCGTTGTTTTGAGCAGGTACATTAGGCGACATCAAACTAACACCTCCAAGAAAGCCTGTTATGTATGAGTATCCTTGACCTTACGTGAGATGTTATGGATATGGTTCAGGTAGCATTTTTGTCGTGTTGTGAGGGGCAAAGTTGTAGTTGAACTTAGAGCTCCTGCCGGGTTTTGGAGCATAGGTAATGTACTGCTACTGAGAAAAAGGCAGAGGGGAAGACAAATAGGAATAAATCCCACTGCTTGTTGTTCCTAGGTCTTTAAAGCATTAAGATTGGATTTCCCACCCACCCCTAATAAATGGAGTATTCTCATGCTTTATAGGAACATTGTCATTTAGGAAAATTCACTGGTTTTTATCCTCCTTTTAACTGATAACTTTTTTGACTACCGTTTGCCTTTATAATAATTGAAGCTAACAGTTCAAAGAATAAAATCCACAGTGTAACAAGAAAACCCATGCTGATTGACCTCTATATTACCACATTAACACTTGTTCACCATAATTCTTCACCACAGTTGCCTCATGTCTGACCACATACTTCCTCCAGTTTCTGTCATTGAGATTTTGTCTGCCTTCTTTAAGCTACTAAATAGCACACGCGTTATTATAGCAGTGATTTTAGCTGCAGTGTTTATCTCAACAGTCACTTGCCCATTTGTATTGGTCATTTAAAAAAAAAAAAGTGTTTTGTGATCCTGATGATTATATTAAATTTTCAATTTTTTTAAATAGAAACCAGAATTACTGTCTGATTTAACTTAAAAATATCAAGAACAGTGTCTCCATATAATATTAGTGATAACACACATTTCTTACCATTTATAAATAAATACAAGAGATTTGTTAACTCTGGTCTACTGATATGCACATACATATACACATCTATGTATTTTTCTGTGGCAGTTCTGCTGTGCTGATTTTGGTAGACTGAAGACAGCAATTTAGGTAAATGTGACCAGTATAGAACAATCAGGACAGGATCCTGAATACCAACGTTTATGCAGAATCTTCAGTGACTATAGTCAATATTTTTTCATTTCATTAGAGTGAAGTATTTTTATGTAGCTGTTAGTTCAACTCAAGTGGGAATGTTACTGCAAATTTCATAACACTTTCTTATTGTGATACTGGAATAAAGTCCCTTTAGTGACTTTTGTATGTTCAGCCCACACCGAAACAAAGCACCTTGTAAAAGTAATCACTGTGACTGCAAATGCTGGTTCATACCTATATTAATTCTTAACATGCTTTAATATAATTACATTGGTTTAAATTTAAACCAACCCATTACATTTTCCAAGACTCAATTTTTAAAACTAAGGAAAATAATAGAGCTTTTGGCAGTTAAGACATGATGATGGACACTATCAATATGCCTGAGACTTGTATTTGAAAATAATTTGAAGATGTGTAAATGAGAGTAATTCATGTGTTCAGTATTATTTTATATTATTAAAAGGGTAAGGTATGGTGAATTTCTGAGCAAGAGAGAAGTACATTCTGCCCCTTCTACTTGATGGCTTGAAAATGATGGTTACTAGTAAGAACACAGAAAAAATGGATTGGAACCCAGCCAGACAGTTAAAAACATGGCAACATGGCAGACCTTGGTGGTATCAAGAACAAAGGCTGTGAATTGTGATTGTTGTGAACACTTTCACATGCTTTTGTAGCAATACCAAAACAGCAGGCATCAAGAAATATTCAGTATAATTAATGTATCAGCCTGAAGGATCCTTCATATGTATCTGCTTCTTATTATCCAAAATAGAGCATCCGTGCTATATTCTCTGTGATTACTCTAAGTGATTCATTTCCTACAGATTCACAGAGTGAGCTCCACTTCTGAATTAATCAGTGTATCTATATATATGGGTTGTCTCTACAAAAACAATGCTTTTGGTCAAAAATTGCAGGAAACCTGAAGTCTTTCTCTATTATGAAATGAGTACTTATGTTTTTATTCACCCCAAAAACAGATGGAACAAAAAAAATGCTTGATACAATCTGGAGTTCCCATGATGTGGTCTTTGGTGAAAGTACAGGCATCATAAAGTCTAGGGCTGTAATCTACAGCTGAGAATATTTTATCAATAACCACAGAATTAAAGTTGTCATCATTAACCTTGACACAGAAAGCATGATTTCACCAAATTCTGTCCTGTGTTGCACTGTACTCTTCCTATTTTTGCACTATTGCAGTAAAGAATGTTTTCCTTTGATTACAGGAGTGGGTGTCCTTTTCTTTTTAGCATATTATAGGAATAGGCTTTTAGTGGAAAATACAGGAAAAGGCAAAGGAAAGTATTGTGTATATGGCTGCATTAACAGCTACCATTTGCCATGCAGTTACTGTTTGGCAGACTAACACCTGACTCCTTCAAATTGTCACATGAGGAGCCTCCAGAACTTTGTCTATACGCTCTGGTCCCAAAGCACATTGCGGTTTGTGGCTTTGGAATCATAGGTGTTAAGTGTTTACCCTCTTTGGAAAAGGTGTGCTTATTCTTCTGGAAAAAATATAGGTGTATCTATAGTAGTCTAATTGGCAAAATGGAATTTTACTCCTAATTATTTCATAATTTCTTTGTTGTTTCATGTATCAATCTGAAACTTTGAAATAGTTGACAAGATGTTTTGAGATGTGTTGTGAAAGCTTCCTATAATTATTTCAGTTTGTAAAAATATATAATAATAATATAAAATAAATAATCATCAACATCCTCAATACTCTCTCCTCCCAATTAATCTCTCAGTAGGTAGCAAGACCTTGCAAGATCAATCTCATGAAGAGAAAAGAAACCTGAAAATAAGTATGGGTAATATGGCTAATATTGCTGTAATGCTTTCCATCATTTTTGGAAGATCATGGGGAACAGGTGAGGTGCCCGAGGACTGGAAAGCCAATGTCACTCCAGTCTTCAGAAAGGGCAAGAAGGAAGGCCCTGGTAATTACAGACCAGTCAGCCTCACCTTCATCCCTGGAAAGGTAATGGAGCATCTCATTCTAGAGATCCTATCTCAGCACATGGAAGAAAAGAAGGTTATCAAGTGTAGACAGCATGAATTTACTAAAGGGAAGTCATGTCTGACTAATCTGATAGCCTTCTCTGATGGTGTGACTGAATGGGTAGATGCAAGGAGAGCAAAAAGTGGATCTTGTCTACTTTGACTTCAGCAAGGCTTTTGATACTGTCTCCCGTAATATCCTCGTGGGTAAGCTCAAGAAGTGGGGGTTAGAAAAGTGGACCATAAGATGGGTTGAGAACTGTCTGAACAGTAGAGCTCAGAGGGTTGTGATTAGTGGTGCAGAGTCCATCTGGCGACCAGTTAGTAGTGGTGTTCCCCAGAGGTCAATTCTGGGTCCGGTCTGGTTCAACATCTTCATTAATGACCTGGATGAAGGGATAGAGTATACCCTCTGCAAGTCTGCTGATGATACAAAACTTGAGAGGAGTGGCTGATACACCCGAAGGCTGTGCTGCCATCCAGTGAGATCTGGACAGGATGGAGAGCTGGGCAAAGGCAAACCTAATGAAGTTCAACAAGGATAAGTGTAGAGTTATACACCTGGGGAGGAATAACACCATGTAACAGTACAGGTTAGGGGTAGACCCGCTGGAAAGCAGCTACATAGAGAGGGATCTTGAAGTGCTGGTGGACAGTAAGTTATGCATAGAACAGCAATGTGCAGCCAAGAAAGGCCAGTGGTATCCTGGGGTGCATAAAGAACAGCATGGCCAGCAGGTTTTCCTCCCCCTCTATTCTGCAGTAGTCAGACCACATCTGGAGTATTGTGTTCAGTTTTGGGCTCCCCAGTTCAAGAGGGACAAGGAAATATTAGAGAAAGTCCAACAGAGAGCTACAAAGATGATGAAGGGACTGGAACATCTCTCTTATGAGGAAAGGCTGAGAACCCTGGGGCTGTTTAGCCTGGAAAAGAGAAGAGTGAGAGGGGATCTTATTAATGTTTACAAATATCTGAAGGGTGGGTACCAAGTAGAAGGGGCCAGTCTCTTTTCAGTGGTTCTCTGTGATAGGACAAGAAGTAAAGGTTGCAAGCTGAAACACAGGAAGTTCCACCTCAACATGAGGAGAAACTTCTTCACTGTGAGAGTGCCAGAGCCCTGGAACAGGCTGCCCAGAGAGGTTGTGGAGTCTCCTTCTCTGGAGACTTTCAAGACCCACTTGGATCTGTTTCTGTGTGGCCTGCCCTAGGTGTTCCTGTGCTGGCAGAGGGGTTGGACTTGCTGATCTCTAGAGATCACTTCCAACATCTACCATTCTATGATTCTATGATATCCAACAAAAGGCTCCTACAAAATTTTTGGTAAGATAACTTGGAATGTCCAGTGATGGGTTGTGACAGAAATTAATACATCTAGCAGTTTTTGAACAATATCAGTCAATTTTGCAAAGGAAACAGGAGAGGACACTGTCTATCCTTAATACTTCAAAAGAATAATTATTAATTCATATTAAGGAAAATATTTTTATGGTTAGGAGGCATTAATTACATATATATGTCAGTTTCCTCTCATAACTGGGAGATGTGCTAATGTCTGGAATAGTGTCATCTAACTCTTGGGCAAGGTTTTACACTAGTGAAAAGTTTTAGTCATCCAAATCTTTTTGCTGGTCCAGGGCTAAAATATGTATGATTTATTTTAAAATAGTTTTTTTAATTTTTCAAAGGAACATTTTAAAACCTACCTGACAAGATTTCCCATATACTTTTTGTATCTCTGCACTACAGTATAATTATGAACAAAAGTAAATGCTATAGATTACAGGGGCATAATCTTATGTCTTCTCTCCTATCTCTGAGAGTATGTATTGTTTGATTCCACATTAGCAACTCTAACTCCAAGAAAGTTACATTTATATTCTTAAAAATTAATATTCCATTATATCCAAGCAGCAAGCACAAGCCCTATAGACAGAGTAACTAAGGATGATGCAGCAGAAGTAAACTGCAAAATTTTACACCACTGTAGGATTTCAAGAATCACTCAAACATTCTCAACATAGTTGATTTAGAAATAAGCACATTTCTTAGATTCCTGCTATACCATGGTCCCCAGGCAGAGATTTCATTGGAGAAAGAATTTTCCTTGGAAGTGGGCAATTAGCTAAAGAAAAAAAGAATAAATTTCTTATCACTTGGCCAGATTCATAGAAGTTACTGCAATCTCTCATATCTATTTTTCATTTAAGGCTCCAAGTTATTTGCTAAGCATGAAGGGAAGAAGAAAAAAGGAAAGGAACTTAAATCCACTGAGTATCATATGTCAAAGTTTCCTCTTGCTGAAAAAACAGGATTAGTACCTTTAAAGAAAAAAAAGTACACCAAAATCTAACCCACCTACTAAACAGAGGATCACTGCTATCTAAATAAAGAATAATATTGATATTAAGCATGAGAACTAATCACACAGTAGACTGTTTTTATTTAAGGAGATGATAGATGTGGGTTAAATATTTTTTGAAAATTAAATTTACAGTCATGTGTTACACAGTTGTGTGTGATTCTCCGTGCAAATGCACATATCTGTATCTATCAATGAAATACAACAACACAAGTAATTAGAGCAGAGTTTTGGTAAAACTGGCTTATAAAGCTCTCATTTAAGAAATATTTAAGTCTTCATTTATCCAATGAACCTTAAGCTCTGATTCTGCAAGATGCAATAATATGGATAATCTCTTATCCCTGCAAACAAATGCGTCAGGTAATTCACCGTATTGCAGCCATGAAATGTAAGCTATCTGGAGCTATTTTGTAAATACTATGTTGTGGAACCCTGAAATAGAAGACTTAAGAAACATAATAAGCCCTTTTCTATTGTGGTATCATCCTGCATTTAGTTCGAAGTAGTTAAATTTGTGTAGCAGAGTATTTATTGTGAAACAAGCACGCATCATAACCTTTTTATAAACTATCCTAACCATATATATTTTGAATAATGACCAGGATATCATTTCAGTCATGTAGTGTAGAAAATAATATAAGAACAATATGGGATACACTGGAGTACACTCACATCAACATTAGGACATTGCACTGAAACACTTTTATTTTGGAAAAAAATGATAGAGAAAAGGGTTACGTATAGTAAACACATGATGGTGAACAGAAAGAGATATATTTATCCAGCTTTGTAAGGATTTCTGTTTAAAATAGTAGCCTAAATGGTTTTGGTTTTTTAACTAAAGAACAGTTTTATGCTAAGTCGTCTCACATAAAAATTATCAAATGTCTCTTTTTCAATAGAGATGAATTGTATATGTATTTTCTTATATTAAGCTTCAGATATTGCATTTCAATTCAAACATAAATTATTAATCATACCAAATGTATTACAGAATTTGCTGCAGTCATTAGAAATTATGTAAAAAAATGTTAGGAAACAAAACCAAGAAATATTCTGTAAATGAAACTCTATAGTTGTGTTCTGCTCACCATATATTTTCACGCAGAATTGAGTTTGGAGAAGCGTTTACTAATTTATTATTGGAAAAGCCCTTGCTGGTTTAGTCAAGCAAGAAAATTACCCCCAAAAGCCCACAAGATTTATAATGCTTAGAAAACAAAAAGAAAAAAAATTGCAAGAAAAGAAAAGGGCAATTCGAAACTTAATGAGACATTTTAGGCCTCATTTACATCTAACCTGATGCATTTCTTCAAAACGTTTTTCTTACTAATTTGCATACTAAAAGCTTATTCTTCCCTAACCAAAATGATGATGAGGTTTCCCCTACTATACTGAAGTTAGCATAACTTTAAAAGCTACTTATTGTCACTTTTAGAAGATGACTAGTGTATCATGCTTAAATTCACACCTCTATTAGAGCTTATAGCGCAACCAAATGCTTTTTTCTTGAAATATAATGTGTGTGAATTTGAAGCACAGGTTTTATGGATCATTACTACAAAACATGGTTATTTTTATCACCGATGAGACTTTTTTCCTAGAGAAGTCTATTTTTTTTTAATTAAGTGTGAATTAAAAGAATCCAAATATGTAGATAAATGTCTTTTGATTGGGTAAGCCTCATCTGGTTGGTGGTGCATATATGGATTTCCAAAAGGCTTTCAACAAAAACCCTTGTCAAAGGCTTTTAGGGAAATTAAGCAGCCATGACATACGTGAGGTCCTCGCATGGATAGTTATAATTGGTAGAAAGAAACATGCAGGCATATGCTCTGTGGAATCAGTAAAGCAGCTTGAAAAACTGAGGCTCCCTCACCAGAGGATACACATCTTATGGCTTATGTATGTCCTTGCAAATACATGGTTAAAGGATCCGTCTTCTCATGCTGGTTTTGTTTTGATTTTGTAACCATATTTTGGTTTTGAATTGAAATCTGAAAAAGAAAGGCATCCCATATGAAAACAGTCACCTGTTATTTTCAGAAGTGGAATAGATACTGCTGCTGTAATAACAGCATGTAAATGACTATCAGTTTATTATTCTTAAATGTATATTCTTTTTTTAATGTGTTTCAAAGGTTAGAATATTTCATAATAGATATTTGTGTTTGAAGTGACTGAAGGAAATATTTAACGCACAAGAGCAATAATTTAAAACATGGAGAATTTTATAATGTGTTTAAGCAGACATAAGTAGCAGTAAAAAGGGTTTTTTGGATGAAATTTACATGATCTCTAATAGAAAAATATATCTTAATTGTCAAAAAATCTCACTATGAAAAATCTCAGAGAAATTAAAATTTATCCCATTTCTATAAAAGCAGCTTATCTACAATAGATTCATTACCTCTCTACACTAAATAACACAAAAGTAGCATTTTAATGACCTAAATAACAAAAACGTGCTTTTAACAAAGTTTAGGTGCAAGTAAGAATGTTGAGTGTTATCAAATTTTACAAAATGATAAAGGTTTTAAAATGAAAGAATTGGGCATGGACCTAAAATTCCTGTCAAGGCATAGCCTTTACAGAGGAAAGTGCTTTTTAGGATAAATGCTTACCTAAGACTTGTTAAATTTTTCATGCATAGCCCTGAAGCGAGAAATCTGTCACCTGAAATTATCTTATGCTTTGTGTGTTTTCACACTTTTGTTAACAGTGAACTGTTAATTGATATGCATGGGAGACACTGAATAAAGCAAGATTTTGGACAACATGCTGCCACTTTAAGGATTAAAAACCCACAAGACTTCCCCCAATAGCTAATAATAAGTACTTTTATATTGCTTTTTGCATCATCCTTTGAATATATTAAAACTTTTGACCCTCTTGACCAGTTTTAGACAAATAAAGCAGAGGATTGAAAATCTGAAGGAATTTTCCCAAAAGGGCCCTGCAATTAGATATTTGATCAGAAGGGAGACATCCAAATTAATCTCAGTTATATAGATGAAGTAAAATGAGCTTAACTATATTATTGAAATTCCTTAGATATTAGACAATGAGAATGAAAGCCACAGAAAACCTTGGTTTTTATAAATGTGCTGCTCATAGAAGTATCTGTTTCTTAAACACGTGGGATGATACTACATTTTTTCAGATGTCTGCTTCATAGGACCTGGTAACATTAGGATCTTAGAAACATTTGCAAGCTTAACGGAGCCGTCTGACAGTTGTGATTATTGTCCTAGCTGTTTGTGATATAAACAGGTGAATGGATAATTTTGTTGAATGCTTCCTGAGGCACGTTTTTTTGTCCTGTAACAGGTTAAAGTATTAGACCAAGGTCCAGAAAAAGGCTGCCAAAACATTCCTTAGAAAAAAATGTAAGCCCCTGTATCCAATATGCATTTCTGAAAACCCTTTCTTAGGTACAGCCTGACTCAAATATACAGGTTTTTGACCTAGAGCTTAAAGTAACTAAAGATCGTATTCCTTTGCATGAAAAAAATGCCTTAGTCTGAGAAACTGAGTAACTTTATGTCAGTTTTGTGCCTAGGCATTTTTAGGGAGACTATGGTTTTGTCCAAATCTAAGAAGGCAATCACTCCAGCAGAGCTCCTAGGGTTATATCTGCCTTCTTAGAGTACCATAGACATCAGATGCCTCATGCTGTTTCTGGATTGAGACACGCAGTTAAAACTCTTCATCTCCTCGTAAAATTATGCACTGTGCAGAATATAATTCAGGGTTCATTGGGACAGTAAAATGGCAAATATGTCAGTTTAACTTTGCAGCCTGATAACAAAAACAGTAATGCAGGAACAAAAAGGCCTGGCTTTGAGCAGTCCTTTTTTTTTTTTTTTTTTTTTTTTTTCCTGAGCAATAGCTACATAGAAGTACTACATGTCAGTACCTTTATATTCCTTGTTTCCTCCCTCTCCCCAGAGCTATTCCCCTGAATAAACAGATACGGTTTTGTTCCCAGACTATACTCTAAACAGAAGGGGAGTGCATTCTCCTGAAGTAGAACTGTAAGGGGGGAAAAAAAAGTACTGTACTCTTCCTCATTTTTTGAAAGAAAAAAAAAGGGCTTATAGACTCAAGTTTTAAAGGTGTTCTCAGACTTGAGATTCCAAGTTGAAGGAGGAATCTCATTATATTCCTATGCTCTGAAATGTTAGGCCTCTAAGAGAAGTTTCAAGCAGTCTGTCTTAGCAGTTTCCCATTATCTAGCTGTAGATAGCTGCACATAGACTAGGTTTCCTCCAAATGGCCCTCAGCTCAGACTTTGAGTTGTCTTACACTTTGTTTTTAAGAAACAGACTTCCCACATCCTGCATAAGCAGCCTTCATTTCTCCTAAGGGGGTCTGAATTCCATACTGCAGACCAGTTGTCTAAACATTATCTATTACAGTATTTAACTTCCAGCCTTCTAAGTCCCTTCTAGCAGTTTTGTTGATCAATGATCATTGTGAAAAAATAAGAAAGCTTTTCCATCACTAGCAGTAAGAACCCTGTCTGCTACAGGAAATTTTCTAGGGTCTTGTGGAGTGCAGGCATACCCTCTGTAGGGATTTCAAAGTCTTACCGGCTTCACTTCCATGATAATGACCTTTTGTTATTCTCATGCTTTATAAACCTCTCTGTGTAGTTATTTTGAGTAGTTCTTACCCCTTCTGTTTCTTTCCTCACCCGACTACATTTATGTTGGCGTACAGAACTCATGTTATTTTCTGCCCATATGGTCTGGGTGAGTTAATCCATTTCTAGATTGTTGTACGTCAATGCTGAACACTCTCAAATATTTTCTCGTGCATTTCCATCTGGAAGTCAACATCTCACCTCCTGTCTTTCTAATATCTTTTCATAGCAATTTCACAGATTCCTCAGAATGCAGGGAAAATTGAATTTACCCTTTGAAAAAATCTGTTTCTTTTGCTTTGCCTCTTTCACAGCACTGGAAACTGCTGCATTATTGTCCCAGATATTTAATTTCATTTGAATGTTATGTGTTAATCATTGACAAGAATATTTCAAATGAAAAAAAAAAAAAAGGCCTGCAGCTCTATTTTCCTGTAAAAATTTGTTGCGGGTTTGGATGATTGAAAGAGGACAAATCTGTATATAGGAATCTGGGTTTTTTCCCAAATATACACATTTCTCTTTTTAAAATAATATATGGTCTTCACAGTTTAGCCTTCATTGCTTTTGTCAGTAATAATTTCCTAATTCTATTATTTAAACAAAATAATTGTTTGTAATATTGCAGTGCCTTAACTATATGTTACTTTGTGATGCCACAGAACCAAATTGCTCCTCTTTCCCCCTTTAAAGAAATCTGTCAGAAATCATCCTTTCGATATTGCAGTTGTATTCAAGGATTCTGAAGCTTAGTGTTCCTCTTTTTTTATTATTTAATCTCTTTTTTTTTTTTTAACAAAATATATTTGATGTACCCAAATTTTTGCAATAAATTGAATTTCAGCTTCAGCATCAATAGCTTAGGAATCCTTATAGAATTTTTTATTTATTTTGATGTGCAATAAAACTTTGTTAAATGCATTTGTTACATTGAGATGCATTAAGCATGGCCCTGTAGAAGTTTTATTGGTTATTCTTATTTTATCTTTTTAATTACCTTTCTCTTTCCTTTTTTTTTTTTTTAACAAAGGATGAACTCTTAAATACAGAACCTGACCTTTTTATCTTATCCAAATCAATAAATCATAAGAAAAATATCTGAGGAAGTTATCCATAATAAAAGCTAGAGATTCATCTATAATGTTATTTACTTTTTGATATTTTAAATCAATTAAATGTGTTTACATAAATATTTGGGTTTTATTTCTTTTTCGTCATAGAAGTTGTTAACAGTGTAACACATAGAAATAGTAGTGATAAATTCTCAAGAATAGAGCTTATGCCTTATGCCTCATCACTTGTCATTTTTGGCTGTGAAACCAGAATATCTAACACAGAATAGTGGGTACTTTGGTTCTTTTAACAGAGAGTATCTTGTTATAAGCAGCTGCAGTTTATGGTAGACTGTACAGGTATCCTATTGTGTGACAAAGCATTTACAGTGCTTGCACTGCAATGGAAAGTGCCTCCCCTCACACTACCCAACCCCCCACTCTCTGATGTATCAATGCCTAATTGAAAGTCTTAAAATATTTTTAAAGCTTTCCTTAAGACTGACAAAGGCTGAAGTTAAAAGAAAGTTTTCTTATATCTTCATGATCTGTGGATGATATACCAACACTTTAAGTGTGTTGGCAACCAGCATAAACTGAGTAATCTGCTGCCTGCCATAAATTATAACAGGAGATCCACAGCAGGATCAGTACTGGAGAAATGCAAAGATCTCCATTACTCCTACCTGTGTTCCTTAGCCACAGATGGAGGTTTTTTTCATTTTTGCTCTCATAACCCTTACCAAACCCTGTCATTTTGACCATTATGTTAAAATTGTTCTGATAACACAAACTGCTTGTAGATAATGAATAGATGTATACTCTTTATGTGTTATAAGGACATGATTCCTCAAATGCACATCTTGAAATGTTTTGTGAGCTGTTTCTGTGGATTTTTTCTTCCACATTGAATGTTTATTCTACGAAAACAAGCTAGAGTAACCGAAATACGTCAATCTATTGTGTATTACATATCAAGTTATGGCATATCTAGCTATTGCTCAATTTTACTAGGAAGTCTATTAAGAAATTTATAATTTCCTTAAGAAAAATAGCCTCTTTTAGGTATATTTATGTCTTTGCATTGAAGTCTTTAATGGAAGTTGAACTTCATAAAAATTGGTAACTAGGCCGAAGTAGTAGCAAAAGTCAAAAGAAAGTCTAATACCTCACAACCTGCAATCAATAGGATACAGAAAATAATACTGACATTTTCATTTTTCTCAGTTCTGGTAAGTACCTCCACTCTAGTAAAGCATAAGTCTCTGAAAGCAATGCTGGAAATTCAGAAAGCAGGAGCAAAATGAAGATGTACCAGACATAGCTATAAGAAGTCTGTATTTTTCAGGTGTTGCCACTGAAAAATTCATGCCAGTTATGACATCAGTAAACAGGACAACCTTACAGGATGTTATGCTTGATAAAATTAACACTTAGAAAAAAAAGGAGGACTGGAGTATCCTCTGAATGACTGAAAATAACATGTAGAAGGCAAAGCCTATAATCTTTCCCAGAACATACATTTCTCTATCTTTGGTCCTAATATGCTTTTTTAGAGTACCACCTTCCCTTTCACTTCCCCTTCCCTTTCTCTAGCACACTAAAGAACAATTTGTAAGTGTGTAGAAGCTACTTTTGCTACAGCACAGTGGAGTTGGTATGATAATTCACTTTAGTGGAAAACAGAAACATTATTATTGTAAAATCATATAAATTCTCTCAGTAAAAATGAAAGAAAATAGCAGGAATTATTTATGCCACAAAGGCACATTTTCAACTGTGTTTTACTTGAAATAAAACTAAGCTGATGAGTCACCCAGGGATGAAAAAGATTATATCAAAAAAGGCAAGTAATGTTAGTGAACTAAGTTAATTAGGGCCTTTATGTAGAATGCCCAAGATTTAATGTTCAACCACCCCTTTGAAGCTAAACTCCATATATATGAAGTAAAGTGGCTTCTGGAGGATGGGAGGAGAAAATGGCTTGTTGCCACAGAAAGAAGAGTGAGTATTGTTAACTAGAATTCTAGTTATCTCCTCAGAAAACTACCTGTACACTGTGCTAGATGCAAATAGGTGTCAAATAGCACTGGAGCATGGACAGTTAACATCCCCCTTCCATTTCTACCTGCTGTTCCTGAGACATGGATTTCTGTCACTTATCCCACATTCTGAGACACAGGTTGCTACATCTGGCTCTCCTATTTAAATGTACACATGATGCATATTATAAATATAATCTTCTGTAGTGAAAAATAAAAGTTTTATGGACAGTTGCAAGCCATATGTTCTCAAAGAGAAATCTTTTCCAGATGAACTTGTAAAGTCAGTTTGGCTTTTTCTCAAAATTAGTATGTGGCTGCCAAATTTTTCATGGCATTCATAATTCTTTTTTGTCACATCTCTAATTCTGTTTTGTATGAATCCTAACGATACTAACTTTGAGTCATAGAAAAATTAATTCTATCTCCCATTTTGTTAGCATATTTTTATTAAAGTCAAATAGCATTCAAAGAAGGATATCTTTACCTTTTATATTACATTTGGCTTAGTTAAATGAACATGTAAATTTACTTAGTGCAGACTAAGAAATAATTAAAATCTGGGTTGCTTGAAGAGGCAGAGTAGCATTTTGGAATCATTTCTCCAAATTTAATGAAATCTGGCTTAGAGGGTAACTGTTTACTGTTATCCTTTGTTTCTACGTGCTAATTCTTGCTTATTAGGAGGGAAGTTGTGATGTTTTGATCACTTAACAAAGAATTAGACTAAGAAACCATGGATTTCTTTATCTTAGTCTGCTGAACAGCTGTCAGATGACCATCTTTTGGTAACTGAGTTTGACTGTATATTTGCTTACTTTATATACGTGCACAATTACTAGTATACTACATATGGTGCGCAAAGTTCCAGCACTGAAATATCTGCGTGCAGAATTAAGGCCTTAGCAATGGAAACTTCCATCTTCTGTTGCTCCAACAAGCACTGTGCTGTGGAGTGAAATTGCATTATGGTGGTCAGAATCACGTGGACCCTAATGGAATTGTTGTTACAAAGACACAGTATCCAACAGTGTGATTTGCATCATGCTGTGTGAGCCGCCTACACTTTTCAGCATCTGGTTCTGTGTCTGTAATTTATTGCTCTAGAAACCATTATAATAATACAAGAAATGCTGCAGCAAGTGTAGAGGAAAGAACACATCACAGTCAGACTGTAATGACTATTTAGACTATTTAAACTCACTCAGCTTGTTTTACGTTAGAAAAACAAGTTCTTTTCAATTACTTATTTTATGCATTTTATTTGGATTTCTGGTCTCATGGTTGAGATTAAATGCACTATTACACATTTTAAGATAGCTTATGATCATAACTGCTCAAAAATGCAAAACAAGGCCTAAATATAAAAGGGGAAAAGCAAAAAATTCCACCTTCAAGAAAAATGATGACAGATATGCTATTTCCTGCATATGAAATAGTCTCATTCTCATATACGTACTCCACTATCTATGCTAAAAGTGTGCTGAAATCTCTCTGTACATCAGCTGTACAATTAATTGTGTTAGTCTTTTTAAAAACAATGACATGTAATATATGACCATTATAAACTTCTTCCACATTCAGTAGGAGGGACAGAGCCAGGGTGGTTTTTTTGTAGCTCAATCTTTTCATTAGTGTAGTGATCACTGGGGGGCAATATAAGAAAGAAATGCCCTGAGGCTGTTAAGAATCCCTCAACAGGCCAAACTGGGACTTCCAGCTGGTGGCTCAATATCACCTTTTCAGTCTTGATTTAAGTACAGGACATGGCCCATAATTTTTATCCTCTGGAATTTTTATCCTACTTCTTTCAGCACACAGCTGGCTCCTGTGTTTGTACTGTCCTGCAGAATGAAGAACAATTTTTGTCAAGATACTTGTCCTTTTGTCTTGTGCTGTATAAAACCAATTGTTTATAACTGCATTCTTATATCCAAACATTTTCTTTGACATGAAGAAGTTACTCTAAACACTGGTGTAATCTGTTTTCATTTCTTATTCTCCTTTTCTTCTGACTCAGCCAGTTCTTTCCCGTCTCCATTTTCTGTCTCTTTTCTTAATTTTCTGAAATTCATCATCTAGAGTATAGCTGACAAAAATGTTTTGGTTCTAGAATCCCTTAAAATTTTTCTGTTGTAGATTTCTATACTGCCCTTGTCCCAGAGTTTTCTTTCCTGTCTGTCACTCACTGATTCCACTCCAATGAACATTCCTTTTCTCTTTTGGCAGAGCTCATTTACAAATCCTAAATGTTCCTCTCTGTCAGTTTACCTCTTTGTCTCTTCTATTACTGTTCTTCTTCATTCCCTGAGCTCTTTTCTGTCACATCCTTTGCTTCTAGGCTGTTACTACCTTTCCTTAAGCTATTTCTGCATTTCATTCATATTTAATGTTTCCACAGTTCTAACATAAGTATAGTCACTTCCTTAACCTTCTAGCATAAGTAATTTCTTCTGCCTGAAATACTCTCTTTTTGAAACCACGTATTGCTTTGCTACCATATGCTTACCCTTTTCTTGGGGATGTTTAGCAGACAGTGTACATTTCCTTCCTTATCCTTTGCCTGCCATGGAATTTATAGAAATCTTCTTGTTTTCTTAGCACTCAGATATACAAAAACATGATCTGCCACATGAAGTTGTACTGTAACAAAACCCTGGTATGAAAGATAACTGTGTGTTTATTAGGATGTTGGTTTTGATACTTTTTTCCTGGTCTGTTTCCAATGTAACAGTACACAGCAATGTGGCAGATACAAAAGAGTAACTGCTAACACCAAACCTAATTTAATTTTCACTGATATAACCTGAAGGAAACAAAATGCATAAATGTTAAAGCATTTTCACCAACTCAGTAAGGATCTCTTCAGAACAGATACAGACATCAAGGGACTGACCAGCTAGAAACTCTGAGGGCAAAATTATATTTTTATCCTCTCATTTATTTGGTGCTTTGTATATCTCTGAGTAGGTTTGTTTGGTTTGGTTTTTTTTCCCCACAGATTTATTTTTTTTTCCTGGAAAAAAATTGCACTGAATAGTCTGTTTTCAGTCCTTGAATGCATATTTGAAATTTGAATGTAAAGCAAAGCAAATTGGAAATACGTATAAATTTAACTTTTAGAGAAGAATATAGGTCTAGCGATAATTATTGGTCTTCTGATAGAATATAGGGAATTTGAATCATTAATATCTAACTTAAGAAAAAGTTCAGAAAACTACTTATTGGTATGTTATATTGCTTAATAGAGTCCGATTTCATATGAAATATTCTTCCTTTGAGCACAGCAAAAATAAGCAGCTGTTTTGTCACATTTTCCAGAATTACTGGAAACGTTCAAGAAGCTATAAATTACAGAGAGAAGCAATAAAACAGTAATAAAATTGTTAACATTATCTATAATTAAACAGATTAACAGCCCACATTTTCATATTTGTTTTGTGTTTTGTTGTGGGTTTTTTTTACCAAAGCATTTACCATTTATTTAGAAAATTCCAACTAAGAGTATTAGAATATAGTGCTAAGATATTTTAATAAACTCAGGATTTTTTTTTCTTCTGTATGCAAATTTTCAAAAGACTGTCATAATTTACTTTTGGTTTTGCTTAAACTGTGTCCTTGGAATTTTTTCCTTTCCTTCTTTAAATCATCTGCATATGCTCCATAAGTAAGTGCTCCACACAAGCCTGTAATATTTCTGAATTGTTGTTTAGTCAAATGCATTACTTGAACAGAGATGAGCTGCTGCCTTTCAGTTAAATTATTAAAATCTTATTTTTATGAACTTGTTAAAATGAAAATACTAGGTTCTCAGCAGTGACACCTAGCTTGGGATTAATTTTTGTGTTTTGCTTCTCTCTTTCCACAACAGGGAAAATGCTTTTTGCTACTGCAGTGCAATCAAGTAAAATGCTAGGTATTTCATATCAGAATTAACAAGAACTTCACATTTGATACAGTTGCTTTGAGTGTAAAAACACTTGCACAGATCTACCCCTCACTACTCATTTTACTTAACTGTTCTGAGTCAACTCATGAACCTTTTTATACATCAAAGCTTATTCCAACTGGGCATTAAACCAGTTTAAGCCATAACAGATCCTGCCTGATGTGGGGCACTATCTGCACCATTTCTATTACCTTACTGAACTGCTTTTTTGCAATTATTTTTCATCAATTTTTGAATGTATGTATATGAAATGCAAGCATTTTAATTTCATGCACAACTTTTCTAGGCTACATAACATAAAGTATGACTCTATAACTATCTAATTGTCTATTATTGCTATTACTACATTACATTAGCTCAGCTGCTCTTCCTTCGCGGTCATTGCTTTGATCCAGTGCTTGTACTGCAACTGCAGACATCTCCAAAAAGCTGACAGCTGGCAAGACCTTCTCTCCATTTACACAGTCCTTACTGATGAACCTTTAGTGCAAAGCATTATACAGAGTTTATGAATGTGAAGGAATTACATCATCAATCACTATGCCTGAGATCAATAGGTGACTCGAGAGCTATAGTATAGAGACAAAAGGCAGAGACCTGCTGTGTATGCTATCAGCAATTAGAAGGGCAGTCCCTTTTGAAAAAAGCTGACTTTCACTAACCTGTCTTCACAGTCCTCCTTGAGATGCTAAATGCCACGTAATAGAGTGCTGTTATGAAACGGTTTCATCAGTGAGCCAAAATACAAACCTGTAGTCTCGTCCATCAGTTGCTGGGAGGGTAAAAACAGTTTATGAGGGAGTTCCTACAAATACTAAATGTATTTCCACTTTAAGGTGATTTATCGTTTTCACAGATGGATAATCACCTTAATGGCAAAATTATATAATGATACAAGGCCACTGAGGCCACTGTATCCAACCTTATCAGAATATTTTCATCTCAACCCAAAACTTTAATTGCAAACATTTATACTCATCTGCTCACTGATGCTTTTTTCCTAATCCATTTTATGACAATCAGTAAACACTTTTAAAAATTAATGGTGATCTCAGAGCAGGTCAGCTGGCTTTTGGCTGACCCTGAGATGACTGACAAGTGGCAGCATATGTTATGTTTCTAGATCTAGCGGGAGGAGAAAGCAAATGTTTAATTTCCATGATGGTTTGTGGGGGACAGATTTTTTCAAGCATTCTGTTGACAGAAAGCATCAAATACGTGAGCTTTCAAGAATTTTCTCTGTTTATGATATCATGTAATATGACATTGCCTTTTACAATATATCCCTTAGTGATGCAAGTTTACCTATAAATAAGATTTTTTATAAACTAAGAACAATACTATATATAAAATATAGTGTGTATATATATCTATGTATACACTATATATGTACTATAACTTTATATGTAAACTACATAACTAAGAACTTATTTCACTGTGCTGTCAACTTCTCTATACTTCATTTTTTTCTTTTGGTAGGAATTGCTTTTTTATTTGTTTATTATTGACTCATTTATAATGACCAACATAAAATAATTGGTTTTTTACTTGTATCTGCAAGTATCATTCTTGTATCCAAGCACTACTAATTGCTGTTTGACTGTATAGCCTGCATCTATCTTAACAACTTTTTCTCACATTGTGAACTATGCTGATTTTTTTAGTTTTTGTGATGCAGTGGTGTTTAGTGAACACTGTAAGTTTCAAGGCTCTTTTGTGGTGTGGATTCTCCAAAATCAAAGTAAAAGCCAGTCCATACAAAAAAAAAAAAAAAGCTGAAATGCATGCTAAAAACACATCTGACAGGCAGAGACAATGATCAGAGCAGAAAGGAAACCTAGTGAAAATACTATCTTATTTTTATTATTCATACAGAATGTGACCAGTTACCAGCTTGCCATTTCTCTTCTGGCAATTTTCTATCAACATTAAAGTAAATGGGTTCTGAGCAGGAATTTTATTTACAGTACACCAATGACTGCATGGGCTGTTTCTGTAAGGATGTCTTTTATACAGAGGGTACAGTGGAAATAAAGATATAAATGATGAAATCAAAATGGACTATCAGATGATGAAAATGTGTAAGTGTAAATAAGATAAAAACTAAAAAATGAAAGAGAATTTTTAGTGGTGATGTGGACAGAATGATGAAACAGGTCTTAGCAATGTGGTTTTGATTGTCAGAAATTAGTGAAAGGGAGTTTGCAACAGGAGTGCATTTTAGGGAAGTCAAACACACAGTGTGTAGAATAAAATTACATACTTGCTGCTGTACGGAAATGTGAGTATGTTAACAGTGCAAAAGAAAGGAGTGACTGTCTTCTTTGGTCTCTGCCTAGTTCAGAAATTAAGAACACAGTTTTGTTAAAATCATAGGTTAATTCAGGTAGAAAGGAACCTTGTTAAGTCCTAGTACAACCTCCCAGTCAAGTCAGTTATGATTTCAGATTATTATTTTAATCACATAAAATTATTTATAAAATAGTCTAAAATACTCTAACATTGGAAGATGAGACCTAGTACTACTCCTATCATGGTCTAGAGAATCTGTACCATCACATAATGTGGTGCTTTTCTGGATGCGTGTGCACATAACAGCTAGAAGACATTATACTCCTCTTTTCATTATTAAATATTCTTGTATGAATACAGGTTTTTGTATGATACAGGATCTCACAAGCAACTTCTTTAAGTCAGAATGGATTGTTGTGTATCAAGGTATGCAAAATTCTTGAGCTCCAAAAGAGAGTCAACAAGGCATCAGAGTCTCACTCTGTTTTATCTATTAGGTTCACCAGATGTAAAGGAACCAGGAAATGGCATGTCATATCCTTTTCTTTGTCTTCCTTCTGTATCTACTTAATGTCTAGATTACTTAAAATGTATTAGACTGAATACCAAGCAAGGCATGATGGACAGAGAGAGATGGAAATATGACAAAACAAGACGGAGTCATGTGGATAGCAAAGTTCAAGGCAACAATGAGATGATATGGATGGTGTGATAGGAATAGTCCTCGGAAAGTTGCAACCAACTATTGTCAAGTCTTTTTTTTTTTTTTAGGAAAACAAATGCTTCAAACAGTATTTTTGAAGGACAAAATGGTATCTACATAGTACAGGGCAAACAACAGGGTGGGAAGACATTATGTCGAAGTTTTACTGATCTTTCAGAAAGATCTCTGCAAGATCAGTAAAAGTGATCTGCAAGATCATTAAGTGGGTGACTGGTGCACCACCTTCTTAGTTGAGGAAAATTGTTTTGTCAGAAAGTCTTCACCAGCTCTTTAACGCAACCTTGCTACAGGTTTTCATTGTTTCTTGTAGAAATAGATCTTAAAAACCCTCAGTCTCTTTGTTGTTAGACCTGCAGCCATTGATTACACGTTTATACAGGCCTGAATTTCCCATCCTCATTGATGATTTTTAAGGTCTTGTCACATTAGCTGGTAGATTCACTGAGTGAATGGGAGCATATTCATGAGTAAATTGTTTTGCCTAGTGAAAAAACAAAAGGTGTAACAGCAACTCATGACATTTTAAAAACTGACTCCTCCTTCCACAAATAACCAAGCAAAGAGAAAAAGACTCAATTAAGTCTCTGTTCTGAGCTCTAAAGCCTTGTTTACAATAAATACGTACATTTAAGGACTAATCAGATTACTTTTAAAATCCTGTAACACTAAAAATTTCTGTTTATATCCAGTCTATCTTTATTAGAGTAACCACCCAGCAGAATTACAAAAATATTTGTTTTGTGGTTTTAGCTCAGCCTCAGAATACTTTGTAAACCTCTTTACACTTCTGTGTATCTCAGCTTCCCTGTGTTTAAAACAGAATAATAGTTCTTCATTTATGGAGAGACACTTGTAAGTTTCATCACTGCTTACCAGATGGTTTTGATAGCAATCACCACAATATAGCACAGTCAAAAATAATGTGAAAATTTAAAACTATTCAGCTTTATTTTAAGAGAACACTTGACAAAATGAAGAACATCCCTACTACAATGCACAGGTATCTTATTACTAGAATACATATGTACATATAAAAAGGATAGAATGCAAAGAGTATCTACATGATTAATTAACACTTCTAAAAAGAAAATTACTTTTTCTTTTAACTAATGAGTGAAAATCTCTTAAACCAAAGAATGATTCACTTTAAATGTCATAGTATAAAAATGAAAACAATAATTCAACCCTAAATTAGATTTTCCATTGAAAGTCTACATGAATTTCTGCAGCTGATGAAAAGAAACTGCTTTTTATGTGAATAGCAGTCAATAACAATGAACTTTTGTTTTATTTGCTCTTTGGCAGAGTAACTAGTTTTCTCTTGTGTGTTTCACTTCTGGGTTTTGTGCTTGGGTTTTGTTTTTGCTATTTTTAATTCAAGTACAAAGAGACTTTATTTGATAGTCTGCATATAATAAAGCAATACACCAAATTACCACTACTGAATATATAAAATGTGTTTTCTTCATGTGGTAGTGCAGTTTTGATGTGAGATGAGTCAGGGGCCAGTGACTAAAAGCATGAAATCCAAAGAATTGTAAAAGAATATTTTTTCTTGATGCTCAGAAGATGACTATAGAATATTTTTTTTTTTTTTCCACTGAGGGATATTTGAGATGTGAGAAACATTAACAATGAGGAGGGCTTTAGGTCAGGATCACTCTGCATCATAGATGGCATTATCTGCTGATTTAGCTGAGCTGAAAACTGCTGAAAAATAATCCTTTTTGTGCCCTTGTCAGTGGCTTTGGCCTAGAGTAATAGAAAATCAGCTTTAACCGAGTCAGATAATCATTACAAAATGAATTTTGTTCTTGACTCACAGAAATAATTGGGAGAAAAATATATTTGATAGATGCGATGAATATTATTTTAAGTTAAAGCTTACTGAGATATATAAAATACTAAGTGCTGCTGGTAATTGAGCAACTCTATGCAACTGTAAATTAGATGCTTGAAATGAAAATAGATGATTACTGAAAGCACTTTTTCCCCCTAGAAAACTTGCTGTTCTCCTTTTCCTTAGCATTCACAAGGGGCATTCAGTTAATCATACTGAGGTCTCTCCCTTGGTGCCGCAGTAGCTGATTACCCAGCAGGAGGTGCACTTCCAGCAGGGTAAGTCAGAATGGTGTTGGTCGTTCCCTGGGGAGGGACATCCTGTAAAAACACCAAGGTTGAGAACTGTCATATTCACAGCAGTAGGTGCATTTTCCTCAGAAATTAATGGAGCAAGCTGGGCAAAAATGTTTTTAAACTACATCTTCCCTAGAGTAAGATGCAAATTCAAAGCTCGTTTGAAGCATAGGAATGAAAGTTGAAGATAAGACTTTTTAGTTTTTGACATTGATGATATAGGCAATACCAGCACTACGAATATTAAATTGAAATGGAGGATAAGTGGGGCAAATGTTATTCAAGCAGCCCTCAAATACAGTCCTATCTATTTCAGAGCTAGTTTAACTAAGGTGCTTGTAATTATGCTTGTTTATTATTGCAGAATACCTGTCATAGATTTTTCTTCCTTCAAGTTTTTATTAATTGATTGAGAATGCTAGATTTTTTTCATGAAATGAGAGGAAGTATTCTTGTCAAATAGACTCCCATCCAGCAAAAGAGGGTTTGAAAAAGGAGTGAACCTTTGAGATGCAGATTTTTTTTTATTTTTTTTTTTTTCCAGCAGCAATCTAGTTACTGTTCAGCAGCAAGCAGCAATTCCAGGCTGCTTTCTCTGTTGTAGAAAATGCAGTACAAAGTGACTGTGATCTGTTTATGGAAAGATTTTACAGAAACATTAAGCATCTTGTTTGCTCTGTCCTCTTGAACAAAGGCATAAGAAGAGTGTGTTTGTAATACAGTTTCTACAGATTTCTTACTAATAGAGATAGATAAATCCTCAAGGATTGTCTCTAATAGATTATGTAATGCCTGTACAACCTGGTCACACGTTCCCTCTCCCATGTGTTTCCAGCTTCCATGGTCTTGCCCACTTTTCTTTGCTCCAGCTCAGTGTTGCTTTTTTGTCCTTCTCATTTGATTCCTGTTTAAGCTCTTACACTGTGTCTATTACCACTGGGTTCTAAGAACAGAATGGCCGGAGCTGAAATCCACCTAACCTGACATATTGTCTCTGTGTGGTGAACACCAGAGGCCTAGGTAACAGTTTAAGAGTTGAAAAAAATGAGTAGAAAAAAGAAGGGGAAAAAAAAAAATAAAAGACAATTTTCCCCATTAATTTCTCTTTAGTCTAGTAGTACCTAGCTCAAGGACTTCCTGATCCAGGAAGCTTACTCAGTTTTCATTTATTCTTCCAACAGGACTTGCTAAGCCTAAGTACTAATTCACTCCCTAACACAGAATTGAATATGTCACTGAAAATGTACAGAGTACAAAGCTTGCAAGACTTTATTTGGGTTTCGTCTATGCATATTTTTATTGCCTCTGTCCAGTAATTACTATCAAGTAAATACTACTACAAAATCAAATCTATAGTTAAACTAACAACCTCTAAAATCATTCTAATATATTCTATAATCATTAACTTTGATAAAATAATACTCCCAATTTCAGTTTTCACCATATCTGTACAAACATTTTCATCTGTCTTTTTATTTAATGCATACACATATCTGATAGACCAGAAATGAAGCCCTCAGTATTAGATATTGTTTAAAATAGCTTTTATTTTATATTTCTTGTAGGTGTACTTAATATGTTTTCATATCCATAAGTAAAATGTAGTCTGGCATTTCTAGAAGACCGCATACAAGCATGACAAATGTGAAAGGTGACGTCAATTAGGAGCTCTGTGTCACCAAACAGTGTATAAACACCGGTGTCATATTTCCAAAAGTCAAGTGACAAGGCCTTCATTGTTCTTTAATAGGACCCAGTTGTTCATGAACATATGGGAAGCTAGCTTATTAATAAAATTTTTCTTCCCTAGTCGTCTTAATTCTGCCAGATTGTAAATTATGCAGCCAGAGTGAATTAGAGTTAACTCACTATTTCCAGACATTCTGAGAGATTTGTTCTGTAAGAAATTAACGTAGGAGGTTTCTAGCTTCTCTCAAGACATTTTCCTAGGTAAATTCATTGCATACTTCCAGCAATGTGCTTAAGGATAAATATACTTTAAAACCCAGTGTGAATTAACAGGAGATTGATATGTTGAAACAAAAAGGTTCTTAGTAGGCAGGAGATCTCAAGTATCTAATCAGCTCACTCACATAGAGAGACAGGTCCAAGTCAAAACTTTAGACTGAAAACTCCCTAGGCTCTGGCCTGCTGTATTTTGCAATGCAGACCCGAGCCAAATTTTACAGTCTGAGATAATTTAACAACTTCCAATTAATTCTAATTTCAGTGTAAAATAAATGTCATATTGATATCTGCACACATGTTAAATATGCACATTCACGCTTATTCGTATGGTAAAGGAGTATACACTCCCTGACAGCAACGCCCTTTAATATATTGCAGTGTTTAAATTTAGATATTTGAAGCTCCCACTAGACAACAAGTTATTACAACATCTGCCTTTCCATAAGCCATTCTGTTCTCTGCCATTCCACATGTCCTTTTCTACTTCACCAGGCAAAATTGCCCAATCTAAATTTCAGCTCAAGTGTTTGATGGCTTTCACGCTGAGCTCAAACTGTTAGTGCTTCCCTGAGAGAATAGAATTGAAACGGGATTTAATCTAAAATAACAAAATAGAATAAAGGTTTTACATATAAATAAGTAATGCCCTGTGTATTTTTATGCATATTTTTCGTTTCTGCATTTTGCATGCAGTGAAGTTAAACGTTAAAATGCAAAGACAACCCAAAGCTGACAGAAAATAACAGCAATGCATGTTGCCTGTGTGCTCAATTAATGCCTATCCAAAAATGTATTTTAATTCAAATCCACAATAACTGTTACTACAAAATATATTGCAAAAATAATATTTCTTTTGCTACCTTTGTCTCAGACTACTGGTCAGTTTTTTGCTTTTTTTCTAAACAGTGGTATTTTCAAATAGCATTTCAAAACCATTGCAAGCATGCTGTCTAGTGTTTTCAGTAATGGCATTTGGGTTTTTATGTGCTTGCTGTTCATGGAAGATTCCTTTTTGGAGCTAGACTTTTTTCACGGAATGTGAACAATTCACTTTATAAAAATAAAAACAAAATTATTAACTACATGTTAGCAATAGATAGTTCAATATTTAATTAGGGTTACAAAAAAATAAACAAACTTGGACTTCTGCAGTAAAAATTATGGGATTGATTTCCACTGCTAACTAAAATCATGTGCCTGATAAATGAAACAGAGCAGGATCAGGCTGTTGTCACTTGACATTTTTTCCATGTCTAGATATATGACCATTAATCACAGCTTCTCAGATAATAAAGGTTTTAGTTTTGTTATCACCCTTGTAGTGATGAAGACTTGACACATACTGGGGAGCAGAATAACCAGTATGTTGAAGGAAGTGATTTTTCCTCTGCATTCAGGACTTGTGTCCAGTTCTGTCCCCAAGCTGCAGGAGAGAATAACAGAGTATGATGTACAAAGGGAAGCTGAGGAAGGTGGTTTCTTCACCTTGCAGAAAAGAAGGCTAAGAGAGGATCTAATTACTGGTTTTAGCTATGTCATGGTGGAGAATATGGAGTTACACCTCAGGGATGCATAGTAAAATGACAAGAGGTAATGGTCAGCAGCAAAGGAAGTTCCAACTGATGTAAAAAACTTTTTTTCCACAAGGCAGGAGGGGCTAAGCTGTGGAACAGCATGCCTCAGATATTCAAAAGTGGACAGACTGAAGCCCTGGCAACCATGTTATAACTTTGGAGTAGGGTATTGGGCTAGAGGACATCCCTTCAAACTGAAACTATTCTGTGATTCATCCTGCAAAAGTCTTTGAAACCCAAAATTTCCATTCCAGGATTCACATCATTGTCTTCAGTTACTGTGTCCCTTTTTTACTACATGGTTCTGCAATCTGCACCCTGTAAACAATTTATCTTCATGGTATTTAGGCTGTACAGTACTAATTGTATGATTTGACACCCAAATATCATGGGTGTCATACAGTAATACAAAGGCAAACTTCAAACATTCCAGAAGGCAGTCAGTTTTCCAGGTATTAAATACAGGCATAATTTTAGGTGAGCAAATGTTTGCCTATGGCCTGTATGTCCTCATGACTGTGCACATATAGGTCCAAACCATTGACTGATAAAGTTATTACAATTACATTTCCCATATCACTCAGACAGACATGAGCTGAAACTTGTGTGTGGAATAGCCATCCTTCCATTTAGCTGGATGAATTACAGATCTGAACATTGGAATTCCAACAGCTATAACCTTAGGAAGAATAACCAAAAAAAAATTCAGTTTAATTTTATTGTTCTGTAGGCCAGGATAATACAATAAATTCTTCACCATGCAAAGTGGGAAAGCATTTTCACAAGAGGCTAAGACTTGTTAACAAGCTGAATGTGAACTGATGTTAAATGTTAAACTGTGCAAGATTAATATTCAAACCTTAGCTAAAATTTGCTGTCTGAAAGAGTTCTCACACTTCACCAGAAGTTTTGTTTTGTTTTGGTTTTGGAATCTGCTGGTTTACATTAAAACACTGATCAGCTATCAAAGTATGATCCTGTAGCATGACTGTTTTGGTAATTTTTACCTAATCAGAATGTTTAACCATACCTTTTTATATGGAAAACAAATTTTACAGAACACAAATAAGTTATCTCAAACAGAACTACTGTGCCACAGAAATTTCCCTAACTTCCTAACTTCACCTAAATTCCAGAACTGGAAATGAGAGAGTAAGATCCAAGTCATGCCATCTGTTAGTTCTGTGAGTTGGAACAGGTACCCATTTATTTCATCAGTCATTAATATTTCATTACTATTGCTCAAGCAGAGTGCAGTGAGCAGCCTTAAGGAGTAAGCATGGGAGGCAGAGCAGCAGAATCCCAGTAGGAAACACTTCCTGTCCACTCGGGTACATCCTGAAGGTAGAAAGCTGTTATGAAAAAGTCCCCCATAAGAGATATGAAGGACAATTTTAAAGCTATTCCTAATCCATTCTACTGCATTTCCTACATTTAGCAATACACTATACATGCTGTAGGTGGTATAAACATACCGTATTTTCTAATCTGGAAAGTGTCACAAGTCATTTTTTCTTATCCACATTGTGGATTTTTTTCATCTGGCCCATGCATCCCACTTGTACAAAACTCCAGACTTCAGTGAAACATCATTTCCTTTGCACTCAGTAATTTAACATTCCAGTGGGCTGGTAGGATGAGTACTTCAGAGAATGATTTGATATTCTTAATGTGAAATGTCTACAAAGGGCAAAAGTAGTAAATTGCGTACTACCATTGGTTACCATGCTCAGCTGATGAAGCTGAGCTGAAGTATTATTACATTTCTTGATGACATGAAGTCATTAAAACACTTCTCTGTGGCCTGAGATATAATTTTAACACTCACACGAAATAAGAGTTTTGGAAAGTGTGGTGCTGTCAGCTTCTATGTTATCAGACACACAGCATGTGCCTGCAAACTACATTGGCACTGTTTAGCTTTGTGAGGCATGAACAGATCGAAGACCCCATAAAATGTGTTCTGAAAAAAAAGCAACAAAACCGTAACTGTAGTAAAGAATCAGGTGGTATAATTGTATTTCTGGTAGAAATTAGAATCATGGATGTTATTCTTGAAGGAGGATTATTATTTATCCCTTCATGCTTTTCTAGTCTGAAGTTTATGTTCTGCATCTGTCAAGCATAAAATCATAAAAATTATCATTCATTTCCTTAACCTGTGCTCTTTCTGGGCCTTCCTGACAATATCATTTATTTATTTATTTATTTACTTAGTTTTCAATCAGCTTTGATTATTCTGCTATCTGAGATAACTGCATTAATGAAGAAGAAAGTCTAAAAAATTAGACATTGTTTTCATGAACTTTTTAAGGACATCTTGGGGCTACTAATATAATTTTTAGTGCTGTGTATTGAAATAATGTAAGGAGGTGAGTAGAAAGATCATAATAATTGTATGTGTGACTCCAAGTGTAAGGCATTTTTTGATTTTTCCTTTTCTGTGTAACCTAACATATTGCCCATTTCCCCAGTTTTATTAATATCCTGTGGATACAGTGCTTGTTTGAAGCTGAATGAAAGTCCAAAAACTCCCAATTATTTTCAATTTTGCATTTGTTTGATTAGAGTGCTATTGTCTGTAATTTTTACACTTTTTTTGAATCTTCAAAGTGCATGATTCATGCCTTGAAAACGTGTTGTTTTGTGTTTCCCAGCACTGCTTTTTTTTTATCCCTGCCAGTTATAACCTGATAACCTGATTTCATACTGTGCTTTAGCACAACAATACAGTCATCAGACTAAAGCAACACAGTTAGTGGGCACATTAGCTATCATTTTACTTGATCACTTGGGAGAGATTAAATTTATTCATTTTCAGAACAGATAATGAAATATTTAAAACATGTTAGAGTAAACGGTGGCAGCATTTTGAAGTTCTGACATGCTCTTTGCCAAAGCAGTACTCTATATACTGCACATGGAAGACGATTGTGCAGATGTTTGGGAAATTTCTGCAAGTTTTTTTTCTTAGGCTCATTTGCATTTAGTTTATCTAAAGTGAAATCCATTCAATTTTATTGAACTGTAATTCTGGTAATTTACAATATTTACATGCTGTGGTTAGATTGAAATCAGTCCTTAATTCAAATTCAATCTAAATTTACAGCATAGTAATTAGGGCTTTGTAACTGACACTAGGGGCCTATTGATTTAATGAAAAACTTAACCTTACAGTAAGTGTTTAATTAGTTGTTGCAGTAGATTCTGTGCTGTCCTAAATTGTGGACTTTAGAGAATTAGGTACTAATTTAAATTACATTACTATATAAAGATCAGAACTATTTTTTAAAAAAGCATGTAGCCCTACAGATGAACTAATTTCTCAGCCTTTGAAAAAGATAACAGAAAAAGGCAATTGAAAGCAATTTCCTACCCTGCCTGAATACAGTAAAGCCATGGTAGGTATCCTGGAAATTACTTCCTACCTTGGTAAATATTGATTTAAAGACTTGGGATTTTGATTTTTTTTTTATTTATTGGTTTCTATTTTTAAGTCAGTTAGATTTTTTTCATAGTAATTTTCCCCAGGAGATCATTTTTTAAATAATGTATGTGACTATATATTGGAGGCATCCTCTTGAAGTTGAGATAAAGAAAAAAAAAATTACTATAAACTCCAGTGTGTTTGTATTCATAACTGAACAGAACATAAAACAGAAAATAACAGAACATATTTTCATTTACAAAATACTCAAATGTAGTAATCAGATACTGTATTTCTCCATTTCCATAAAATAACTCAATCTAGATCAATCCCATAAATTTTCAGACTCAGAAAGAATGATTTACAAGTAACAACAGGTATTTTTTAATATTTCTCCCTCTTCTGTTATCATGGCTTGTCATGGACACCAACTCACAAGCTGGAAGTGACTGTTATTGAACAGATCTGCCAGTAACATTTTGACTTGATGTATAGCCATTGAAACAGATTACAATGTATCCATGTCTTATCTCGAAGCCCTTTCTAGTAAGTTTATCCCTCCTTCACTTGTTGATAAACCATCCTGGAGCAGCAGTGGCATTTTAACTTGGTACCTTGCTTCCCTATGTGTATGCTTCTGTCCTCTGGTAAACAAAGTATTTTGTAGCAAGTATTCCTAATATGCAAATCTTTAGTGAGCCATAAATTATATATCCCTAGAGGATCATTTAGGAGGTCATTGTGGATTTCAGTAATTATGATTTTATTTTGTGTTTGCCTAATCAACCTGAATTCATCTCCCATTTACACCCCACACTTGATTTTGTGGGGAAAGCATTTTATTTTACTTAATTTCAAAGATAACTGGTTTATAAAAAAGTAACAGAAATTTCTTTTTGGTGTCCAACCCAGGAGTTTTTTAACCTGTCTCTTATCCCAGTCACATTTTTAGTTCATTCCATGTTCCTTAGTCTGGACATAGTAATATTCCCATGTCAGGTTTTGATACAAAAGTCATGCAGCTAAGGAATCTGTTGATACACCGTTGGAGTGTTTTATCTGTTCTAGTAAGGAGGGGAAAAAAGGTTTATTTTATTACTGCCTTTTTGCCTGCTGGTGAAGAAAGGCAGAAGTAAAACATGGGTACAAGAGAACAGCTATTGACCTACTTCAATATTTATTGCATAAATAAATAATACCTAATCTTACTTTATTTTAAACATAAAGTAGCCATCAAACTACATGAAAACGATTTTCTCTAGTCATTAAGTTAAGAAAGTCATTATTTTGGTCCTGGTTTTGGTCCTTATAGGCTAAGCTGCACTACTTACTACTGTAAGTATTGTATACTGTTGTGGGTAACACCTAGCAATCTGCAGTAGTAGACTCGGCACATTCTACTTCCTTGGTTTTCTTGCTTAGAACTGCCAAATTAGAAGCCACATTACCAAAATCTCTGTAGACTCATCTGATGAATATTCCCAAGAGAAATAAGTTAACTGGAGGATTTCTGTATCCTAATGATCCTTAATTTCTGGAATATACCATTTTTAGGAAACACTGGAAGATGAAGATAACTTTCATTAACCACAAGGTGCTCACAATTTTGATTAATTTTGACAGGTAGCCAAAGTGATAATCAGGCTTTCAGGAAAAGAGAGCACAGGTTGTTTAAAGTCATTTTTGTTTCTTCAGTCTCCAAGTTTGCTGAAATAGAGAATAAAGCCACCTTTGTCAAGGTACACAGTCAATTCTTTTAAAACAACAGATTGTTCTATCATGAAGAAGTGCATAAATAGAGACAAAAATTAAAACTTAAATATATGCTTTTCAAGTTGTCAATATATTTCAAATTATATGCTAAATCTCTAAGGAATTTTTGTCTATATATAGCAGACAAAAATAAAAAAGAAAAAAAAAAAAAAGAACCATCATTAAGAAATATTTGTGATTTCCCACCTCAGAAAAAGCCAGATTCATGCCATGACTCTCCATGGCTTTCCACAATTCATGCCATGACAACATGCTTTGTGATTTTGAAAGGTTAATTGCAGCCCAGTACGGGTTCAAAGGAAAGGAAAGGTGATGCTGTTTGACATTTAAGGGTTGTGGTAATCTGCTTTCTCAGTCTTATGGCTTAAGACTGCCCAGCTTTTTCATATAAAACCAATTTGTACTGAAACAGAAATTAACAGAAATTAAAAATCTCTTGGAAACCAACAAAACAACTTATTCTTCCTAAAACAAAATAGCCTTGTTTTTTGGGGGCATACTTTCAAACGTGTAATGCACGATTCAAAAAATCAGCAAGGAAAATGAAGGCATTCCAGTTTACTGTGTTTTTTTTCATCTGTGGTCTGATCGTCAGGTTGCTCGCTCACATTTTGGAAAAGCTATTCAATTTCCTTCTCTTCCAGCTCAGATGATATTTGTATAGATATCTACTCATTCCAGATGAATACTCTGACTCCAGAGTTTGCTGGTGTCAGTTGCTCTTGACCTTCACCTGTTGCTTTTGTTTCTGCTGCTGAGTGAATGTAGACTGACTGCAGATGAGTCCCCTACCTACTGGCTTGACTTTGTGTCACTGAATATATACAGCTGTTCTATATAAAAGTAAAATTAATTAAATAATATACTTAAATAAGCAAAACCAAAAAAAACCTCATCACAAACCTATTGTAAAGTTTCAAGCTAGGTATGAGCATCCACCAAAGCTATACTGAGGTCTGACAGGTTACACTGTGATTTATGCCATTCCTTTACTATTGATGTACCAGGAGAATTTAATTGGTATTATCCAGTTTATTTACAAACCACAGATCCTGTAGGAAAAGAACAATATTGAAAGAATAAGGAAAAAATGTCCCTTTTAGACGTTGCTGTATTACAATTTTCAAAGCTTTTAGATTATTTGGAATCCGAGATGCCAGCACTGTTCACTTAAGCTAGCTAGATTTGTGCTAGATTTTAATAAATTTTATTTGAAAATCTTAATGAAATAGAACTATGCAAATTTAAAATTGGGTTGGTTTCTTTTTTTCCCAAAATATATTTTTTTGTATTCTGACATTTTGCAGTTTTCTAATGGGGTGTCCTGCAGTAACCTTCATGTTCTAGGCTTCAAAAATATACAGGCTTAGTACAAAGGTCTGGGGAATTTTATTTGTTGTGACTTAGAATCTTACTACTGTCTGTGAAACAAAGTGCCCTTGATGTCATAATATGTTGGTGTTCTCAAGAACAATGCTCTGTGACTGGAGAAAGCATTTTTTTCTTTATAAATGGATCATTTTGTTGTCATGAAATATCATTACAATAACAAACATTATAATAAAACTAAAATGCCCTTCTGCTACTGCCAGTCTTTCCCACAAAAGTACACATCAGTGCAATAGGAAGGAGAATGAAAGCAAATGCGATATGATGGGTTAAGTGAACATGGATATATAATTCCTGGCTTTTGAAATTTTCATCTATAATTAGGCAGTTCTCTTTCTTTTCTAACACAAGAATTTTCCACTTGTATTTGCATGAAGCAAGTCAAAGACAAGGAGAGTGTAACAGTTTCTCTGTCTTAAAATATAATAGATGCTTTCCTAACCTTACATTAAGTTAAATAGTGTAAAGCTTTCCACAAGATCATGGGATTTCTACTTCAGTGGCACCAGAAATAAATGTGATCAAATAATCAGAGTGCTTTACCCTCTATTTTTAAATTTGTGCCACTTCTGCCCAAGGCAGAATCAGCATACTTGAAAGTTCAATTCACATAATAGCAAAAAAGGTAGAAATGTTGCAAAGCGGCTCACTGCACAGTTTATGATAATAGTCAGCTGCTTTTGAACATTTTTTGCATTTTCCATAAATTCCCACCAGATATATATGCATTCATATGTATGTATATTTATGTATTCCCATACATTTCCAGTACCTTTTCTCTTACGGTGGCATAATGGCTAAAAGACCTTGTATTATTTAAAATTTAATGAAGAATTTTGGTTCACATGGTGAAATCCTCAGAACTCATTTTTACAATTCCACATTGCTGAAATCATTCCTCCCAAGTATGAAAAGACATACCAGGTATGCTTTTAATAAACATATTGTAAAAATAATTAGTACTTTATTATTATCCACTTTTTGTCAAACATCCAAGCTCTGTGTGAAAGTTTGGGGTTTTTTTCTTATCCTTTTATCAACTATTCAGTGGTAAAATACCTTCATATTAATATAGTACAGGGAGGATGGGGGTAGAAGTAATACATAATAATGTTTTACAAACTATACAAACCGTTTACTTGCTTCTCAACTTTATCTCACTTCTTTTGCCTATGGTGCAGCTGGTTAAACTTGTGAAAACAATAACAGCATCTCTTCAGTAACTGTGGAAAATACTTGTCTCTCTTGAATTTCTGAAGTCTGATTTAAGTTAAAAGTCAGAATAGTCACTAGCTCCGTGTTCAAGATTGTAATCCTTCTGTTTGCAAATTATTTAAATCAGCATGGGGAAATATTTAAAAATGGAAATATTCCTCTTGTCACAGTTATTAAGAGAAAAAATGTAGTATCCAATGAAAATAATTTTGAGAAGTTAGTAACAGGTCTAACATCTTAACGTGATCTTTCCTGAAATGATTGCTTTACTGAAGGGCCTATATAACTACTCCACCTGTTGAAAGGGAACTGTATTTTGCAGAGCTGATCAAGTAGGTCATTAAATTACAGAACATGCAAATCCTAAGGCCGTCTGATATATGTCTTGGCCATTTGTTCCCATAAGAAAAGCTATTCAGACTTGAGGTCAGCTCCAGTCTGAATATTGGGTTTTCTGCTAGCAGCTGAGGAGATACAAACAAGCTCTGGTTCTCAGAAGACCAAGGAGCTGTAGGGTCTCCTGCCTGCCTTGCTGACTGTCCATACTGCATAGGGCTTCTGGCCCACCCTGGCAGAAAACAGTAGGTGAAGCTATAGGCATTCTGTTCACAAGTTGCATGCAACTTGTCTGTCCAGCCTGGCAGCTGGGGAAGATGTTAATGCATACTAATTAAGTGTAAAAGCACATTGCCTTCCACTCTCTTGACTAGCTGGTTTTTCCCTCTATGTAAACATAAAAGGGTTACCTGTGCACAAAAGAAAAACTTTTACTCATATGTGGTGTTTGTCCATTTTCCCAGTTTTCTAGCAGAGAAATTTCTGTGTCTTTTTCAGGTATTTTGGAATATGTAATAATTCTTAGACAATTTGTGATTATATAAAGTTTTTTCACAGTTCAACATATATGTTGTTTCTGGGTTTAATTAAACAAAGATGACAAGCAAACAGTGGATGTAATGCTGGAAGTACTTCTGTTTTTATTGCATCTATGCTGATTTGAATCTCTGCATGCTGTGCTGTCTGTACACCTTAAATGGTTATTTTATGGTTCAGGTTAAGGTGCAGCAAAATTTCATGAGTATAATCATACTTGAAAAATGTTGTCTATGCATGGCAAGATTTTCCTAACAGCTGAGCCAGGAAGATTTCTGTCACTGAAGAATCCAATTTCTTCATCTCTTTCCAAAGATATCAAAGTCAGTATCTCTTTCATACAGAATGCTTTGTTGTTTCCCAGAGGTATGCAATTCTTAAAAACTCAGAGGCTTCTAATAAACATTCAGATAACAATAAGCTTGCTAAATTCATTTTATAATCTCATTAATCTGTGACCATCTTTCCATTTCAGTTTGGAGAGTAGCTGAAGGTACCGCTGTACTGCATTGCTTAAATATTATTATCATGTTTGCCTGATTTCTTGATGTGAATAACTGTCAGTATCTGTGAGGTTTTATATTTTGTGCAAATTTCATGTTTTCGGAAGTTCACATTTCGATCACTCAAGATTCTGAGGAGTCAGGGTATTTTGTCTTGTACATTGTTTCAGTTATTAATTAAGAAAGACTAGCAAGTTGTGTTGAAATCCTTTCGGTAAATTTTGTTTACCCATCTTTTACACAAAATTAATCAAAAGTCCTATAAATCACAGATTTATTACACAGCTCTTATTCATTTTCAGAGTGCTGTAGATCTGTGTCTTGAGGCTGTGCATCTGTAGCATATATTATGCCTGGAGCATGCTTCTGCTCCATCCCAAACCCTTTTCACATGTACATTGTAGAAATATTATCCTGTCACTCAGACAAGAACTTTAAGCAAACTCATTAGCACACCAAATTTACTCCTGCAGCAACATTCATCATCTGTTTGCAATGTAGGTGAGTCCAAGCCATCTGCACACTCTAACAAAGATGTCCCATGTACCCTGGCAGTGAGATTGAAAAGCCAGTTCCAGACAGACAGGAAAGGACACTGCTACAGGGGAAATGTGAATTTCTAGTAATGGTGCGAACACACCAAACACATCTACACATACCCTATATTCTGGCAATATAGAATCTAGTTAGGAAGCAGTGTGAAAACACTTGGAGGATTAGGGATTTTAGTCCTTGATCCAGCCCACTTGGCACAATGTGGTTTGTGTAGAGATCATGAGTCCTTCTGATTCCTTTGTGTGACAGACTTTCCTGAGTTTTTTCCTCCCTTTCCAAGAACTAATGAGACAACCCTCCTTCTTCTTACCTGGTCCTAGAAAAATCCTAATGAGTTAAAAGAGCAACCAGCCATACAGAACATCCTGTCCAGCTCTTACAGCATTGGGCTACAACATTCTTGGTCTATGTAGTATTCAGATGATTCAGCTGCTAATTTCTTAGCAAGACTTTAGTGAACTTATGCAAATTGAAATTCCCAGAGACTAGTAACATGTCCAAATTTGTGCCACTTTCAAAGGGTCAATGACAAAAATGCCTTGGCACACCCCTTAAGATTTCAATTGCCTACTTCAGAGAATGGAACATGTCTGACAAACCTAATTATACGTATTGCTGCTTAATGATGATGTGAAACAAGGCTGTCTATTTTGCGGGGTTTTGGAAAGGATCTTTAACAATGGGAATGTGCTAGCTTGTTAAAATGTTAAGTTCTTTCCTCCAAAGTCATTAAGAAAATGATGACTGAAAGTTTTGAACTAAAAAGAACTAGAACTCAGTCATTGTTCAAGTAAGGTAACGCCAAATAGAATAACATATAGTTAGACCTCAAGACATGTGCTTTACCTCCAGGATATTAAAGACAAGTGATGAAGACTCAGCAATCATGCATTTCCATTTACAGTATGTTCATCATTCTGAATGTGTTAAAGAAAATGTGAGAAGGCAAATACTTATTAACTTTAATTAGTACTGCATGGCCAGACAGTCTTGATTTATTTCTGATTGACGTATCTCCATTTTTAAAACAGTTTTATTCATTGGACCTTCCTTGGCAATCAAGACTCAGAAAAGTCTTCAATATCAGCAGCAAGAGTCTAGTAGACACTATTTCAGGGAAGTAATTACAAGATTATTTCATGTTTTTACAATATTCTGCATCCCCTGAATTACTCAATAACAGTGAAATGGTGTACCTTGTATAAATTCAAATAATGTTCTTTAGCTATCACCTAAAATACAAAAAAAAAAAAAATTAAAATTTTTATGCAAAACATTAGTTGAAAATGTAAGAAGTGCATTTGAAGTATATTGTTTGGCAGATAGTGATACTGAGATAACAAATTAAATCAGTGGGGCTTCTTCTCTGTTTAATTATTTTTCAGCCCAAGTAGGGATGCTTGAAATGGTTTCTTATGTCACAGTTCTCAAAGGAACTAATTTGGGGTACCTTGATTTTGATTCTTGAGACACAAGAAAGTCTGAAATTGGAGAAAGCATTAATCTTGCATCTCTTGAAAATCGATGCAAGCCCTCTGAGACAATCAAAAATCAGTGGCACCAAAAGTTTCTAGGCATTTTGCATTAAGCACATGCCTATTCTTATATGCTTTGATTTAGTTTGCCTGTACTTTAATACACGAATAGTATTTACATACTGCTCTTGATGTTACCTTTAAGAGTAATTAACATCTGGGGCATTCTTAATACACATCCTTACTGGTTTGTGTGCTATCTTTAAGAATGGCTACCAAATCTCCCATAAGTGTGATGCCAGACACCATAGTCTATATTCCTCTAATTTAAAGACATAGCTAGAAAGATCCCTGGATATACTAAACACAGGTTGTAAGTGTCTGTAAGTTCATCTTAGGAAACGGTTTGACATTAGGAACTCCTTTGGCCCACCTGAGACACCCTTAATTTCCTGGGAAACAAGAACATCTGAAGATTGTTACTAGATAGCTAAGGAAATAAGTCAGGAAGTTACAAATTTTAACGCTAATACTATCTTACTGGCATAAAGGATTTTCCAGTTTGTAGAATTTTACCTAGGACAGGCTTCTGAGTTGGAATTGTTGCACCACCCGTGTATTAAATTTCTTCAGATTAACTGCTTGCAGGTGACATAAAGATGAATTTCTTATCACCCCACAGTTCTTGGGAGCAGTGCTTATATGCAGGTGAACAAGACAATTTCAACTGTCACAAATACAGGCATTTTACACACACACAGCTGTAAGTCACAGAGTTCAGAAAGACCTAGGATAGATTATCCCGTTCTTGCTATAAAACTGAACTGGGTAAGATTAAAATCATTGTCTGCAGTCCTTTTCATATAAACCAAAGATGTTCACAGGCAATTTGTGGAGAAAAGTAAACTGAAAATATTCATAGGATATGTGGCACTAGGAGGTTAAGTTTTATGGCGTTGAGTTTATTGCCAAGGAACAAGTTACTGCTGAGCTTCAGTACCATATGATCCCTTGGTC
This sequence comes from Todiramphus chloris collaris, assembly GCA_025345505.1. NCBI lineage: Eukaryota > Metazoa > Chordata > Aves > Coraciiformes > Alcedinidae > Todiramphus > Todiramphus chloris. The sequence continues at coordinate 7,683,459 of JANVCC010000035.1, forward strand.
ATTTCTGTCTGTTATATGGACATCATAGTGGTAGTAATTATTATAAGAGCTTTTGCTTGCATATGGCGGGTATAAACTCTGCTGGGGAAAAGACCGTTAACAAAGAGTGTGGTAGGCTAAAAAAAAAACAAGTGAGAGAAAGAGAGAGAAACTATTTCAATTCAGGACATCAATTAACACTGATTTGCACTGGAGTGCATTTGAAAGTACATGCAATATTCACATGCCAAATGAATTCATTAAAGACCAGTGTGATTACAGTGAATGTCAAATGAATTAATAACAATGGGACCTTTAAGTGTTACCATTAATTTCACAGTGTGTTGCTGTTTTATACTTATGGGCTCTGAAGCTAAATGACACTCTGCAGTTGCCCTAGTAGATTAATTGTGCATTAATAATCTATGGGTGGGCCAGCAATCTGGTGGGCACTTACATTTCATTGACACTTGGATACTAGAGATCATCTTCATTTCCAGTTTTCAGTCAGGAAAGTCATTTTAGTTTTAAAATAGGTTCACACCACTTCTTCTATATTTTTTTTAAGTTCTTAAATCAGCGTTAAATTTTTCTATTCTAGGTCTACAATTCAAAGTTAAGATTGATTAAAGAATTAAACCCTTCTTTGTTTTTTCTGTATATTTCTCTCTATCTGGGAAGTATGCCAGTGATTTCTGCTTGCTAGTATATACACTGGTCTTTTCAGTGCAATGCATTTATGTTGCCTAGTATTTAAGAAATTATCTCTGCAGGTCTGACTACTTCAGGGTTTTTTTGTTGTTGCTGGTTTTTTTTTGGGTTTATTTTTTTTTATGTTATTTAGATCTGTTACCTTTAGGAGGCTACCTTTATTATATATATACTCTCATTCAGAGCTCAGAAAGTGCATAGCAGTTTATTTACCCAACATTTTTATAAGCCCTGCCTTCAGAGGAATAGAGCTCAACTTAAGTAAGAGGTGAAAAAGAGAAACCTTTTTTTCACATATGGTTAACTAGTAAGTTGCATATTTTTATTCCCATGTGTTGCACTTTTAAAAATGTCATCTAACACATACACAAAGATAAATGACTTCTTAGAGTAGAACATATTTTATTGTCGTTAGCCCATTACATTTTGAAAGAAAATTTAATTGACAGATAATTCTGTCTTTTTATTTTTCTTAAATGACACACTAATATTGTAAGCTGTTGCAAGCAAGTAGGCCCAGGAGTCCTGAGGAGATCCATTGAAATTAAATGTTCACCGGTGTAAATTCAGATTTGTAAAGAGAGACAGGGGCAGAGGTAGAAAGTGAAACTGTTTTACATCCAGAAGTTCTAAAGAAAAGAGTGAGCAAAGGGGTTTTTTTCATTTTTCAAATTCAGTCACTTCTTCCAATGTTTTATCCTAATTTACAAACCTTGCCTATTTTAAAATTTTAGATCCTCATTCCTGCAATAAAACTAAATACTTTATCATTTTCATCTGGACAGAGTTTGCAAAACAGTTGTGTAGATAAATGTTGCTACATACCTGATACATCTTTCTCAGCGAGAAACAAAAATAAAATATAAACAATCTGATTGTCATATAGGTGAGAGGGAAAAATGTAAAAACAAGGCAATCTAACCTTGGTGTGGCAAAAAGAGACTGGATTGCATGATTTAAGCAAATGATAAATTTGAAATCTATTACACCACTAATGCACGTTTTTATGGATACAATGGAATAATGCACTATTACAACCTAAAATCAAGAATACACTGTAACAAATTAGGCAGCATGCTAAATATTGTACATGTGTTAGATATTAATCTGTGTCTGCAAACTTACAGCATGCTAAACAGTCACCCCTCTAGGTAAGGTCTCTCAATCTTGGAAAAGTCACCTTGGACAATGTCCTGACCAAGGGGGAAGGGTCTCCATACAGGTGAGCACTGGACTCCCCAAAATCTAAACTAAACCTTATCACTTTTGTCCTCAGTTGTAGTGACTGATTATAAAGTTTGAATATACAAGGCTGTGGCTGAAACACTCAAGGTGGTGGGAAAACTATGCCTGATTGGATTATGTTGTCTGGAGACACAAAAGTCCTCCACTGAAACCACCACTGAAGCCCTGCAGGCTTTCCTTATTTAACTTTCTCAGGAAGCTGAATAGGGGTTTGATTTGAGACTCAGGACATACCATTTGTTGAGGAATTTCAAGGCTCAGCTCAGGTTTCGGTTCTTTGTGTGGTGTAGCATTGCCCTGTTTGGCCTGGGGTTTATGAACAGCTCAAGGCTGAGCCAACTACACAGCTCCCTGTGTGTAGTCTCTGCATAGATAGGGCCATAGATGGGCAAATCAAGGCTGAGTCACCTGCATGCACCAGATGATACTGAAACTTGTTTATGAACTATGAGCCAGAAAACCCATAGGGATTTTTTGCTTGCTTGTTTGTTTTTTAAGCCAACTGGAAGTTAATTGATCTCAGACCTACTCAGGAATCAGATATGTGCATGCAAAAACTTATACTCGTGGACATGACCCTTGTACAGATGTCTGAAACCTCTTTTGGATACTTTTGTACAAACATAACTTAACTGGTCAATAATTCAGGTTTAAAAACTAGAATGAGACATTCCTACTTCATTTGTACATTTTTAAACTAGGCAGTGTGTGCTAGAAGATGTTTAAACAAAACAGTAGTGAGTTTTATAGTAGTCTTCATGAAAATTTATCATAACTCATTAAACTGCCACTAAGCTATTCATAAATTACATGTTTATCATATAAGTTATTAATCAAATTTACTGATTATCTAAGTACTGCACTTCTACCTCAGTTTTATAGGATGAGACTCAAACTCAGGATACATACATGTATAAACACTGAGATGTTCTATTTATGTCTTAACTAGAGTTGCTAAATGGCCCTTCAATCACATATTTTGAATTTCATCCATTAAGTGTTCTCCTCACATGAAACTTTCCATGACACTTCCATAGTTAAAGAAGAGATAGGAAATAGTTTAAGAGTATTTTGAGTTTAACATTGAAGAAAAATATTGTAATCCTGAAGGTTTTTCTAATTCTAGAAATGTTCAGCTGTTAAACACACTGCTTTAACTTAGAAACATCCCTAGCATGTTATACGTGCTCCTACATTATGGTTAGCAAATACTGCCAGTTTGTGATGATGTCACACAGAATATACACATATGCAGATGCATAGATGCACATGCAGAATTTTGACTCCCATGTTCTGAGACTGCATGTGTGGATGCAGGAAAATGAAGCCAGATGATTAGTCAAAACTTTTTACGTTTGAGATATTTATGATCTATACATTGTTGTAATTTTCATTGTATAAATCAAATATTTATCACAACACTGGTTAATTGCAGAAGACATAGTCATATTCCACACTTGCTGAAATCAAATATATATGCACAAATTCCCTATTCTTCACCTGCTGCTAACTTTTATGCTCCTATGTATTTACATTCATGTTTGATTTAATGAATGGAGGTTGTCACTTATTTATTCCAGAAAAAAACAGTAACAAAAAATACATTTTAATCTTCGTATTTTCCTGCATGTGTGTATTTACATAAGCACGAATTCATGTATACACGTGAACTCTTATTTTACTTGATTTTTTATGAACATAGCTATATACCATTAATGAAGGAATAACAGAAGTCTCAAATAGGAAAAAAAAGAATGTATAGGTGGGGGAGCTACTTCACTCCCCGACTGCACAAGTCAAGGAATGAGACAGGAGATCCTAGAGTGACCAGACAGGAGTAGTGCCGCAGCCACAGCCTTGTAGGCTGAAATACAGCCTGTTGCTGATTCTCATGAGCCCTCTCAGAAGCAGTGCTAATGTCAGCAGGGCTACCCACATCCCAGCATAACCACATTTAGAGACGTTCTTCTCTTCATAAGCCACATCTCCTGTTCCCTTGCCCAGAATAAGGGAACCTGTCCTTATGTCCCTCTACATTAGCTGCACTGTTTGAATTGTCTTGTTATGGAAAGAAGCGTGTTAGGCAAGATTTGTAGGCTGTGGTAAACTGACTGTTTTTATTAGGCTCAGTAATAAAATAGTCATCAAAAAGAGTTAACAGAATACTCTACTAACCACTCTTATTAGAAATGTAACAGCTATGAGGTGTGAAACAGGCCTCAAATCTTTTTCTCAAAATGACTATCATAGAGCAGCAAAATAAAAAATACTGATATTTGGCAGTTGTCATTTCAGGTAAGGTAGGCATTCAAAATTTCTACTAAGAACCTCAGGTGGTGCTTTTGTTTGTATGACTGGATCATTATAGGACTTCACTGAAAACCCATCTTTTTTAAGAACTCTAACACTGCTCCAGAGCTCTACATTCATAAGATAGTGTCAACAGTTCTCCCATATAAGATGAGTGGAATCAATAAAAGCCTTTATTAATCTTATTATTAAATATAGTGTCTACTATGAGAGTTTTCTTGATGAATTACGGATCTATTCATAGTGCCTCCAGCCTAATTTTATTCTAGCTGACTGATAGATTTCACTGCACTTGGGAAAGCTCCTTCCTCTTGGTAGAGAAATCTGAAAGTCCAGTCTTTGGGCTATCTGTATGGTGTTTCATTTAGCTGTTAAATAGAAATGGATTTCCCTTGACACAGAGATGCAGGGTAATGTTTTGATGGGAAAGAGTTGGCAAAATTATTTTTTCATCCATTTTATCATTTCATGCCACCTTTTTTAACATTTGGATACCCTCCACCTCCATCCTCACTGTTTATTAGCAATAGTTGTGTGTCCACACAGTCCCTGCACCACTGACAGGATAGCAGGCTCTTTGGAAACTAAATACTACTCTATACTTGCTGAGAGTATTAGAAGCAGTGGAAACTATTTCTTCCTCTGCAGCTGATAGCAGTGGAGGAGTACAGCCTGCCTAAATTTAAGGCAAGCAGTTCAGAAGTACATTCCCAGTTTTGCCCTTAAAACTAAGCACAGTCATTTCTATTCATCTTCTGTTCCTTCTTCTCTGGTAGGTCAGCTACCTCAGGATCCCTGTCATTTTTCACAAAATAAGGACCTACCAGGTAAAATACCTGAAGTGTAAGTAATGAGCAAATCTAGTATATGGTTAAGGTCTTTCCTCTGATGCAATTTGCAGCTCAGCAGTATCATCTAGATAGTTAGCAAAGATCTCAGTTTGGGTTCACCTATTCATGGGTGTTTTCACTTTTGAAGAGCTGCTGCATCCTCTGTATATAAGCAAAATATTTATATTGCATAATGTAACTTTCCTGCCAATAGGTGCAAGGATGATTTTTGATTAAAAAACAAATACTGGATCAGAAGTATGTGTATGTCCTGATCAGGAAGCTCAGAAGTCACTAATTTTAGGCAAAATTTTAGTTGTGATTGCTTTTTGACAGTGGGAGGGCTACAGTACTGTAGAGTCTTTTTCAGTTTAGGCTATGAGTTATTATTCCATCTACAAGCAACACACTCATGGAAGAGGAGAGGAAAGAGAGAGAGAAAGAGAGAAAGAGAGAGAGAAAGAGAGAAAGAGAGAAAGAGAGAAAGAAAGAAAGAGAGAAAGAAAGAAAGAAAGAAAGAAAGATCTTCCCATGCATCCAAGAATATCAGTTTTTCATTTTCCTTTTCCTAGTAAAATCTTTAATCAATGCTTCTATTTGGGAGTTTTCACCTCACTGCTCCTTAACTTGGAATAGATAAGGCTTGCACTGAGGCAAATGGTAAAACTGACATAAAAGGAAGCAAATCTTGGCCCAGGATACTGGGAAATGGTGATAAAATTATTTGAAATGTAACCAAATTCAAAATCTTTATTTTTTTTAGAGTTTCAAGAATACTTGGGAAAATCCTCTGATTAAGCTTCTATCTTCAGCTGTAGAAGATTTTTCAGCACATTGAATTAATAGATCCTAGCAGAATGGATAAACTCAGTGCAATGTACATATATTTTTGTCTTGATGTAAAATAAAAAACAGTCCTCAGTTATTGGGGGAGGGAGAATCTTAGCAGAGAATCTTCTTAAGAAAGTAGTAGTCACAGAAGCAGCTTGCAAGTTTTAAGTAACTGAGTGAACTAGAGAAAGAGGAACCCAAACAGGGAAAGCTTCCATCTCTTACAGTCACAAGAACAGACATGTGCAGCTCTGTTAAAATCTGGATACTCACCAGGGATGTTACTGGCTCAATGCATCAAGAAGAAATGTCTGTCAAGCTCCTACAAACTTTGCTTTCCCAAACAACTGCCATATGCTAGAACTAAGAGCATAAAGACACTGTGAATCAAGCCCCAACATTGTGAGATTTAAAGATGCTTGTAGGTTTAAAAAAACAACAAAAAACCAGTTTCCATTTAATGTTTTCTATTCCTCAGTTTCCCAGGCAGGTCACAACAGCAACAGAGTGCTCAGTAACCAAAATTTAATCCTTTTGGTTTAATGATATTTTGCCACTAGAGGAAGCTCAGGTCGAATTCTGATGAATTGCAACACTTTATTCTGTCCAGGAAGGCATGAAGCAGACTGGTATCAGGCTTCACATTGCCATAATGCATCTTTACTGCCAGTGTTGATTCCAATTTAATATTAACCAGTTCCCTGAGTGCTCTAAAGCAAGTATCATCATTAAAAAGGTACTTAAACAAGCTGTCTTCCTCTCCCTTCACTAACTGTCTTAATGATATAAGCCTAACAGTTCTTTGGGATTGCTTTAAGCTGTAGGGTGGCAGAGTGCTTTATTCACCCACTAGACTTTCAGACTTCAATTCCCACAGGCATCAGCTACACCCTCTTTGTAAGCCTGTGCACTGGGCAATCCATACAGGAGCACTATGTCAAATGGTTAAATAAATAAATAATGTGTAGTGGGCCTGGAGCCAAAAATACTCTCCCCTTGCACCAGTGAGAAAGGCAGTTGGAAAGGAAGCTTGTGCTCTGATGTTACTATTACTAATGATAAAGGCAAAGGCAGTAAGCTTGGCATGTTTGTCATCTAATATTACATCACAGTAGCTCATGATTTGGTGTTAGGTGCATCTGAAATCTCCTTATTTTTCTAAGCCTATTTACCAATGTCTCCGAACACAGATGGAACCCTTTCTTCCTGCACATATTAATTCATTTGTTATTTATGCACTTCTGATCTTTGTGACACTTTGTCCTTTGGCTTGCTACCAAGTCATTTTTTATACATGTTCTGAGAAAAGGTGGCCCTTGCCCTGCAGTGAGCCTCACAAATCCGCGACACACACATATGCATTTTTTATTGTTCTCACATGTTGCTTAACAGTCTGCATGATTCCTTCTTTACAGCACAGCAGATGGGTTCGGGCATAGCAGTGAAACAGATGAGATGTTCAAATCGATTGTTTTATCAACAATCAGTTGTAGATAAAAATCATTTTAATGTGAGAAATTAATGGTGTTTGCAAACATGATGTTAATTAAAGAACATAGCTTGGGCTTTTTTCCCTCCTTTTTTCCCCCTGCACACAATTTTTGTTACCCATGACATCTTTCATTATTGACTCATGCCCCAAAGAAAAGGCGATTAAAATCTGCTTTTGTTTGATGTAGCTTTTATTGAAGAAAGAAATAGATCTTTCTGAAGCTTCCTGGTGAGATGAAAGTCTAATTATCTCCACAAATGAAAGGAAAAGCTTTAATTAGGCCTGTGCTGAATCTGCGCACTGTGAATTTGTGCATTGTGATGGATGGAGCCCATATCTCCTCAGTGACTGCAGTTGAAATAATGAAGAAGGAGAAGAGGTAACTTGCTCCCATGATTCAGCTGGCAGAGCAGACTTGGAGGTACACCTGTGTTGTGAGAGCGTGCCCAGAGCAGCTGCCACAGGCCATGTTTCTGTGCAGTGCATTCGGCTGTTTTACAGCCTCCTCCTGAGCTTTGATCTCTTTTCAGACAGCAGGGGTCCTAACAAATCAAGCTTTTCATGTTTCACTCAGTTTCACTCTCTTTAGCTTCACCATTCATACTCAAACTCCAAAGAGGACGGATAAAATATTGTATTTTTCTGAAGCAATTAATGATCAGCAGCGGACATGACTGAAGTGGGCATTTTGCCTTTTGTGAGGTGTTTTAAAGTTGACTGTGGGGTAAAGGCTGCAAAAGAATCGGAAATTGCATTTATTTATTTTGCCATTTTATTAATTCACTATTTATGCTTTTAACAACCTCAGTGCATAATACTTCATCTGCTGCACACTTCTTTTTCGCAGTGCTGTCCTGTCTACCCAGTTAGAAAAGGTGACATTCTACGATAGTGTTAGGCTGCTGATGGCCCCCAGGGAGAAATCTGAATTATGACAAATAATGCACTATCCCAGATTTTATAACATTTCTAGTCTATTTTTACCATGTTGCATGCAGTTTACTCTGTCTTCATGTAGTCCACCTGATGCCAGGAAGGTCAAACCACTACTTACTCACATCACTTGCAGGCAGCATATTCTTTGTGAGTCATAAAGCACCTTTGACATCAAGGGCAGTCAAGGAGATTACCTCCACACCTTTCTGGGCAGGATAGCTGTAAAATCACAGAAGTAGTAATTGAAGACAAAGTTAAATCGGCATCAATAATCTAATTTTTTTTTTTTTTTTTTTTTTTCCTGACAGTATATTCTGTGTTGCTTAGAATGTATTACTTTAATTGTGCACCAGTCTCTGGAATTGAGGAGCTTAGCAGTCAACTGGAAACATGCCGAAATAGAAGGATATGGGATAAAGGGGAATGCATCCCCTGTTGATTTGTTTATTTAAGGAAAGGAGGCATCTGAAAAAAAAACAAAAACAGCAGTGCTGTCGTTCAAAGCAAACATTCTGGGAAGTCTTTTTGCAGGTAGATAGACAGCATCTATAAAGCCTGAAATTGGTGAAAGCAAATGAAGCTGATTTTGAGTAATTCAGCAAAGTGATAATGCGGATTTTAATTTAGTCTGTGTGAAACAAATCTCTACATTATGGTTCTCCTTGTAACACAGCTTTATCTCCTGTTATTCTAAAATTTTGTACATTAACTAGTTACTTGCAAGCTGAAATATTACTATGTATATTTTCTCATTTTAGAGACCTTCACAGTAGCTGGCACTTTTCTTAGTCTAAAATATCTTGATTTGTTCTTTTCACTCTCCTCTGCCTGCTCCATTTCACAGTTTCTTTGTGTAGATTTGTCTTCTTTGTTTATGCCTTTGTAAGTATCTCCCTAGTGTTAGTCCTGAGTTCACAGAGATGAAGTCAAAACCCTGCCTTATACAATATTCTAATCCTTAGGCCATCAGTGCCGACATCCAAGTCTGGTGCCCTAGAATTACAGGGATGATGGTGAATATATAAAGGTCCCAAAGCTCAGTATAGGAGAAAAAAGCCAGGGGGAATGCTGTAACACTGGAGCATAGGTCTGAGCTCGGGGGCACAGCCAGGGGGGAAATGAGGAGGCAGTGGAATTCTTGTTAGACTGCTGTGCAGAGATGAGGAGCAGATAGTAAATTAGGAACGAGCACTGCAAGAACACATCTAAATCAGACCCTCCAATTAACTGCTCTCTTTCCTTCTTTCAAGTTTGATTCCTTTTAACCTTTTATTTTATTCTTTTGATCTCAGCATCTTTTTCTTCTTGTTCAAGTGAAGAGCAGTGGTGCAATAATTTTTGTTGAGTAGTTGCTCTCATCATCAGCTCCCGTTTCCAGACGCAGCAAGTGATGAACAAAAATGGGAAATATTCATGTATGTCCAGACTCAGTATGAGTCTGACCAAAATTTGAGACCTGAGACAATTTAAAATAAAAACTGGTCTTCCTCTATTTGTGACAGAGGTGCTTGAATTGCTTCTTATCAGTTGAGAATCTCAGCAGATTTTTATGATAGGCTTTGTGTGTGTATGTGTGTGTGTTTGTGCATGTGCACAAATACATCTGTAGTGCAATGGAAGAAAATATTGTACAAAGCAGGAGCAGTAGTATTTAGCTGTTATATGCTACAGAACAGAAAAACTGTCCATTACCTTGTACAAAACCTTGTAACTTTCTTCTTCACACCTTTTATCTGTGCTAGTCCAAATTTCTACATGACGATCTGTGAAAATTTGGGGATAGGCAGAAACATCCCATGAAGGGCTACTGTGCAGGCATATGAGAATCCTGTAATGGACTTCAGCATTAGTAATGCGAGTATAGTTTCTATATATCCCCTATGGAAAGTTGTAGCAGCTCAGTCCTTCTCCAAGATAAAAGCCACCTCAGCCTTGTGAAGATACTTGAGGAGCTAAATTGCTGCCAATCTTGTCAGTGTTAAGAGAACTATTGTCTTTGCTCTTAGTCACTCCACTCTTCACTTCCAGAGGACTGTAGAAAGAAAAATGTATTATAGAGGTATTCTTCTATTAACTTGTCTTCCACAAAGCCTTGAAGAGCTGTCAATTCCTGTGATGAGGCATGCAGAACACATGATGTTTGGGTTTGTGGTGGTTTTTCTTCTGAGAATGTTACTGTCTGGCTGGTGCATGCTAAGGCACACACATGCTACTCTGAAATGATTCAGTGTTTATGATTTTAAAGTTTCCAGATTGAGATAAACATAGACATGCTCACTTCACTGTGAACACATGTTAATATTTAGTTTTGGAATATCTAAATGGGAATTTGTCCTTCCACCTGTGTTTTACAGAATCAGAATGGTTAAGGTGGAAGGTACCTCTGGAGGTGATGTTCAAACCTCTGCTCAAGCAGGATCACCTACAGGAGGTTGCCCAGGACCATGTCCAGCTGACTTGTGAGGATCTTCAAGGCTCTCCTTGTCTCTCCAAGGATGGAGACTCCACAGCCTCTTTGGGTACCCTGTTCCAGTAGGTAGTCATTCTCACAGTAAAAAAGTCATTCCTTATATTCAGAGCATCCTATGCTTCAGTCTGTACCCATTACCTCTTGTCCTGTCACTAAGCACCACTGAAAGAGCCTGACTCCATTTTTGTGCTCTCACTTCAGGTATTTATATACATTGATGAGATCCCCCCTGAGTCTTTTCTTCTCAACTCCTTCAGCCCATCCTCATATGAGAGAAGTTGCAGTCCCTTTGTCATCTTTGTGGCACTTCATTGGACTCTGTCCAGTACATCCATGTCTGTCTTGTACTGAGGATCCCAGAATTGGACACAGTACTCCCCAACCAGGGCCTCAGTAGTGCTGCCTCACTGTCTGCTTATCTAGCCCAAGTTGGTCAAGCATGACTTCCTCTTAGTGAAGCCACGCTGACTATACCTCATGATTTTTCTTGTCATTCACGTGCCTGGAAATGGTTTCTAGAATTAGCTGCTCCATCACCTCCTCAGGGATTGAGGTGAGGCTGATTGACTTGTAGTTCTCTGTGTCCTCTTTCTTGCCCTTCTTGAACATAGGAAGTGACATTTATTTTCCTGCAGTCTTCAGGCATTTCATATAATCGTCATGATTGATCAAAGATTATTGAGAGTGGTCTCATGATGGTATATTCCAGTTTGCTCAGCACTCATGGGTGCATTCCACTAGGGCCCCTATCCAGTTTGCTTAAGTATTGCCTGATGTGATCCTCTTCCACCAAGGGTACATCTTCTTTGGCCCAGATTTCCCCTCTGTTCTCTGAGGCCTGGCTGGTCTTGCTTGTAAAGACTGAGGCAAAGGCAGCATTCTATACTTCATCCTCTTCCATTCACTATTTAACCCTAAGCAGCAGACCTACATTTTCCTTAGGCTTGCTTTTGTCACCTACGTACTTATAGAAGCCCTTCATGTTGTCTTTGACATCTTTGGCCAGATTCAATTCCATTTGGAATTATTATATACAACTAACACCATATATGCTAGGAAATCTTATGGAATGACTTACATGGAATAATTTTATCTACTGGGGTGAAGAGGAGACAACAAAACATACCAAGATTGTAAAGCACATGTTGATGCTTTTAAAATTAAGAGTGGGTGGCAGTGATGACTATGATCTTGGGGACTTACCATCAACCTGAAGTGTTCTGAATTGTCACAGCTTCCTTGAAACCAAGTGGATATTGTAGAAACTTTGGCATTTTGAAGTATCCCTCATCTGATAACTCTAAGATTAAAAGAACTGCAAAGGAATACAGAAGTTTTTCTTCTCCAGCAAATTACTAATATACTTTCCTATTCTCTGAATATTATATCAAGACAAGTCCATACTATTGTGGAGTTTATATGTCTATATTAATATATGGTATAAATAATTGAAGACATCTTTAGTTATATGACATTTAGTTATAAGGCTTCTAATGCTAGATGGAATGAATACTATGAAGCTGTTCCTTTTGTACTGAAAGAAATAAAAATTAAATGTAAACTGTAGATAAAAACAAAGCCAATTTCTTCTATTTTTCTTTGAGGTTGTTGTCCCATTTACACTTTATGTTCTAGCATTTCCAGATTGTCACACAGGTAGGGATATAAAGATATATCTCCAGAGCTACCAAGATTTAAAGATGCTGTTGAGCTAAATCTAAGCAGTAGGAAACACACCATATTGAAGTTTCTGGAGATTTTGTACTTCTGATAGTCACACTTCAAAGTACTCCTAGTTCAGGGTTTTATAAAGAAGGAGAAGGTACCCAATCTGGAACAAAAATTACTTCTTACGGAATTCCAAATAAATGCTGTAGAATTTCACCTCACATTACCCTGATATTTTGGTTTTATTGTCAACATTTTAATATGCTGTTGTACTTGGTCTTCTACTTGTTGTGGAATTAGGCAAGCTTTTTTTGTGCACCTTGTGTTGTTACTCGAGTAAGTTTGGAGATCAGTAAAAAGTGAGATAACTCTGTATTAGAGAGACATAAAACTCTATTCTAGATGAAAGTATTATCTTTATTAAGAAGAGCAAGTTAGAAAGTAGTGTCTTCATTGTATCAGTCATACAGTAAAAGAAAACCTTTAACCAGTTGTCACTGTTTTCACCAGGTTAATGGGTTTCATAGGCCTTGAAATCTTGGTATTCAAAAGTTCACTGAAGCCTCAAGGTATGTAGGGTTTGGAAACAAATTTTGAAGTCAATCCAAAGTTCCCTTTTCTTGGGAATAATCACTGCCTCTCAAATCCTAAAAAAACCTGCCTAGGGATCTTCCATTTGTTATTAATATTTTATATAGCCCTTTTTTTCTTCAACTATGTATTTTATCACAAATGATTTTTTGATAAGAAAGAATACCTAATACAGAGCACACCCCTGTCTTACTAGTTTCGGCAGTCTTCAGGATGGAACAGATACAACACACATCATTCCTCATGGCACTGTGATATTACAGAAAACTGGTTTCTTTCTCACAGCCACCAGCTGCTGTATGAGAGCTGAAGGGCTTCTCAGAATCCCTTCACCTTATGTTTCCTTATCTGCAGTTCATTTTCATGCCTGATTTCCTCGAATTTGCTTAACATTTTCAGAAGGACGTCATTCACCCACTAGTTGTAGCTGGATTTGGATTCTTAACTCTTCTGAAAAGAGAAAGTGATATGATTCTGCATACCCACCAAGGCGTGATATTGTCAGATGATAAATCTTCTCATTTTGATGAGAAAATTTGATGGAAGAACTGAGTCCTCCCATCCACCAGAAAACTGAACCAAATTAAGGCTGAACATTCTAGATGCTCTCTCACAAGGATAAAAAGTGGGACTAGCCATCTGGTACCTCTTGACGCTCTTTAAACACAGAGAATTTTTGCTGGAGAAAGTATAGCTGTCTTCTGAAATCTTCTAAGGCTCTGCTGGGGGGGCGAGGTTGTTGAGGGGTTTTTTTCGTGTTTTGTTTTGGTTTATTTTGTTTTGTGGTTTTTTTAATGGATTTATACCATATCACTGTATTTTAGATGAGCAACCTTATTCTGAATGCCGGCAGAAACTTACTGGAGGTTTCTACTTTAGAAGATCCTTGATTCCCTGTTAAGGAATCTGCTGCATGTTACCGAGTAGCATTCAGCAAAGGCTCAGTTGCACTCCCAAATTGCAGCTGATAGATGTACAGACTAGAATCATGCTGGGATCCCTGAGCAACTGCCCTGTGCTGGGAATGGTCATTCTTTCTTTGTATGAGGTACCAGCTTGCACCTTGTATATTTAGCAATGGCTGATAAGTGGTAATCTCTGGGTTCATGTTCAGTTGTTAGCTACAAATTCAATGGGAGACAGTGCTTTCTTTAGGATGATATCTTAGGAAGATAGAAAGTGCTGCTGTTTACAGGGTTTGAAACTATGCCTCCATCCATGTTGGTGCACTGTTGCAAAGTTTAAGAGCCATAACTGTAAAATAAGATGAGCTGACTATCACAAATTTGCTTTTTTTTATTCTTGCTCTTTCTGAAAAACAGGCCCTTTTCTGTGTCATGTTTTCCTGCAAACAAGAACATTATTAAATCTTTAAGACTGGACAAGCAGTGTATGTACTGTAGCTATAGACAATATCGAGTAGAAAAAGGAATAAATGTGAGCTTAAGACTAGGTTCTGTATAAATACAGAAATTGCACTTGCCATAGCAAGCAGTTTGTGCTAACCAGGAGCTGCTGGAGGTCGTATTTGAGATATTATGCAAATTCCAAACTCAAAAATACAGACTATGAAATAATAATTAATTACATTTGCACTTTGATTAAAGATTAAACCTCAGTTTAGAAAAAACAAATCATGTATTTATATTGTCTGATATAATTAGACACTCTTCTAAATGGCCAAACTTAGAACTGCCTATTATGTCCTAGCAAACCTGTGGGAGAGCCTGTTTAGCAATCATGTTTTTGTGTTCATCAGAAAAAAATCATTTTAAAACAATGTGGGAGGGGCAGTCCTTATCTTTAAGGCAACTGTTGGATAATTGACCTCCTTTAGCATTTAATTTCTCAAGCCTCTAGGAAGCTTAATTTTGAACATCAAAGAGGTACCTGTGGAAGAAACTGTTCCAGACTGGTGAGTAAACAAATTAGAGTTAATAGGGTCATTAGCTTTTGTAGTAAAATTTCAAACTGGGTATTCCTCACTAAGGAATGTAAATGTCAATGTTTTTAAGTCTTTTAAAATATAATTAGACATGGAACTTGAATAAAAATGTTAAATATCCTATTAACAAACAGTGTTTTCCATACTCTGGGCATTATTTTATTAACATTATGGAATCTGCTGTCTGGTCCTATGTATTGCTTGCCAGACAATTAGAATAGAAAAAAAAATACAAAGCTGCTTAATAAAAAAAAAAAAAAAAACAACCCAAAAAACGAACACTGTAAACATTAAGGGTGCTGTAATGTTCTATATAAGATAGAATATGCTAGCTAGTTACCTTCAGAGTAACAACTGTAGCCCTGTTGAACTTGTAGATCTCTGTGTAGGAATATAAGAACTTAAAAAAAAAAAAAAAACAAAAAACACACACAAACACTTAAAACAAAACCACACACAAAACAAAACCACCACAGAAGAGCAACTTATATTTTCTCTTTTTCTTGGTTCTGAGTCTGCATAAAGGGGTAATTGCTGATTGAATTTGAAACAGAGAATGTAGCAAATTCAGTTCCTACATCCTCTCATTTCACTGCTTGCACGATACTGAAGTCTTTTATTCAATTGTTCTTGCATATGGTAACAGAAATACTGCTCCTTTCTTCTACCAAGCTCTGACAGGTTGCTAGTTTACCCAAATTTCCACATCTTTTCCTACATGCTTACCTGCAGACTATGAACTCTCTCATACCTGTTTTCCCTGCAATTCTTGCTGATAACCTTTCCCAGCAGCAGCAAGCTCCTGGAACTGAGGGTTGTCAGAGCAAGTTCCTTTTTTTACTTTGTAACCCTAGGAAATTTTAAAATGTGGGGTTTGTTCTGTCTCTAAGAGCTTGGTACTCGGCAATAGCTTCTTTTTAATCCAGGAAATTGGCTGTTGCTGCAAGTGTTGTCATTTAAACAGATAGAGATGAAAATTTCCTCATAAGGAAGTAATGACATCAGGCAGCATAACAGTTTGTAGTATATGAGCTGATGGACTAACTGCCAATGCCAAAAATGTGTTTAGCATAGAAAGAAATAAGATACTTGCTAGAAGTGCCAAAAGAGGACTGCAGAAAATATTTAGACTGGAAAACTGCAGATGGGCAAGCACATCCAGTGGTAAACCACCTCCTCCCTGTGAAAACTGATTTGTACCAGCAGGGTCTGAGTAAGTGCTACAGTGAATTCTACCAAAAAAAAAAAAAGGAAGGTGGAGGAGAAGAGAAAGGCAGTTTAAATAATTGATCATAACTGTATCTATGGTTGCAAGCACTGGATTCTTAAATCATTATCCTGAAGGAGCAAAGACTTTAAAAAATATTAACTCTGCTCACAATATAGAAAATCATGAAGTTTAAGAAAAAAAAGGGCTTTTTTCCATTTGTCAATCATAAATCATTTTGTACACTCTTATGTAGTGGACTGATTTAGTCTTTTAATCTCCCATTCACCCTCAGTAGCAACAATTTCTTTTTGCATAAGTAACACCAATAAAAGTAAAAAAAACCCAAACAAACCTCAAATGCTTTTTACGTAACGTGAATCATGTTTAAGTGATGTTTTGAAAAAATCCTTGTCCATTAGAAAGAAGCTTTTTGCACTAGGCAAGTTGTTATGACTGAGTGTTTTGCAAAGCAGTTCTAGTTACCATTTGTTACTGGTCTTTAACAATGTGCTTCAAATAAGAATCTTTACCTCTTTAAGAGTATCTCATAGAGTTCTATAAGCATTAATTTTTAAGTAATGACTGGTTTTATTTCAGCCTCCTACAGTGTTTTTGATAGAATGTTACGATTTTCAAAAAATATTAAATTATTTCCCACTGTAATCCAGACTATTAGATGAGTCTGACTGTCTCCATTTCTCTAATTTACTGATTTTACTCATGGAGACCACAGAATATCAAATCAAAATCATACACTATAGCTATGACAAATTTGGGGTCATATACAGATCTCCTGATTTTACTTTGTATGTGTATTGAAGGGTAAGACTCATTTAACCTAACCTAAGGCATACAAAAGTTAAGCATCTGTTCTTTCTTCTATAGCCAAGGCTGAAACAAGCACCTCCAGAGGGTAAGTCATCCTATCAGAAAACACAAAGTTTGGCAAGAGAAATCATGATAAAATATTATTTACCCTTCCACTAACACAGCAGTTGAGAAGGTAAATACTTCTGCACTGCTTCATGAAAATGCTTCATGGTGCAGTATGTCTTGCCCATGAATGTAGTAAGGGAATGAGACTATTGCTTCTAGTATACTGATGTTTTATTCTTTGATTGAAATCTCGACTGTGAATTATTCTTAAAAAAAATCCTTCCCTTCCTTATTTGGAATTGTTTAAACTACACCACTCATTTGGACATAGTGGCAATGTTACTTTCAAAACTTCAAGTAGAAGCAAATATAAACAGAATAAATGGTGTGATCTGAATAGTGGATGGATGGATGGAAAAGTGCATTTCTAATTTTTCTATAAATTCTGGAACAAAATATTTGTTTAAACACCTTTGGCACTATTTTAATGGGTTTTTTTCTAAGGATTACGACTAAGGACAAGCAAATACTCCTTTCTTCAAAACTAAGCACAAAATAGCATTTTAAGTATAGACACTTCTACATGGATTGACATAGTTGTCACAGCCTCTCTGCTTTATAGGACTTGGGCTTGGCCAATACAGGATGTACTTCTGAAAAAATCCTAAACTGTTCAACAGAAACTAAAGGCACAAAACCAGATGGAATTTACGCCAGTATCTGTTAAATTTTAACTCATTGAACTTGTTACAAACTGCAGAGTTCCATATCAAGTTGGAATGTTTTAATCATACACAAATGGGCTAGACAAAGTTATGAAGAATGTAATTTTCTGTTGCAATTTTTAACCTATACCCAAACATATTGCAAGGCTTTTTCTTTCCCATATCTGTTCCTGATCCCTATCTAAGGGCTTATGTCAGACCAGACTAGAAAGCTCTTGACACCAGAGGGTGCAAAGGTGCTATTCTGTGTCTTCAGCACATAGTCGGTAAGGTAGCCTGACACATATAATCAGGAGAGGTGATCTTGCATTAACCTTTTATGCTCTTTAAATTATAATGAAACAATAAAAACAGATAATGAGGCAAGGAGAGCACAGTTCTTGTGATTATGGCCAAGAATTGGAAGGATGAAGTAGATGTAAATGTAAGTAGATACAAAGCCAGACACACACCTGAAGATAACACTAGAACAGGAGTCTGTTAAGGGCAGGAGTTGGTTAAGTTTATTGTTATGACTGGCTACCATTTGGCAGACAAACAACTTTCCCACAAGAATATTAAAAATGTAAGTTTTTGGTGACTTGATTCAGCTGACATCCTTAGGGAGAATCATTCAGTGAAGCAACTGAAACCCCAGAATCTAACAGTTGTAAACAACTACAAGATTTGATGTTTTGCTTAATGGTGCCTCTGCTGAGGCATGATGTGCATAACAGCAACCTACAAAGTCTGGTAGTATGTGGTAGTAGCAAAATGAAGAAAATGCACTTTCTTCTGTGGCTATACAGTGTTATTTTGGCACATTTCTACCAGCAAGAAACTACTTCCCACAACTCAATTACAACTCCTAGTAATAAAGTAAAATGTGAAGATCAAATATGTAGTGGAATGACAGAGCAGATGGCTCAGTAGGCATGGACAAAAAAGTAGCCACAACTAATTCTGTATATACTGAGTTAAAAGAAAATTAGAATCTGGCTACAGTGGAGTTCACCCCTTGCAAGAAGTGATGGTATCTGTTAGTTCAAAAGGCAAAGATAAGAACAAAGCAGAATTGCGTAGACAAAAAAATATTTCTCAAAATCTGCCTGTTGCAAAAATGATGTAATATTAATAGCTTTCCTTTGCTTTGTCACATTGACAATTAGGGCACACCGAAGATGGCATTTATACTAAACTTATGTCAGTGTGTTTTGAACACCAAAGCCCAGGGCATGTCAGGAAGTTTTCAAGCCTTTTTTTGTGTGTGTGTGAATTAAACTTAGACTGTAAATTAATACAAAAAAAAAATCAATCATCATTAATTATCTGTTAAAGTGATGTCTGCCCATTCTTATACTTTAATCTTCATTAATGTGCAGGAAAGCAAATACCCCAGAGGACGTGCTGCATGTGTTGCCATGTTTTACTCATGTCTCCCCGGAGTTCTTAACAGCTCAAAAAATAGGCTTCTTCATGGGAAGCATATGCCACTAGGGCCTTTTATCTAAATGCTTCAGATTCAGTCAAAAGGCACAATCTGAGCAGCTATGGGCCAAGGCGAGATTCATCTCTGTTAAGTCTCTGACCCTGACAATACACTGCCTGAGTGCCTCTACAGCACTCAAGCAATGTCCTGTAGGACTTAACTGTGAATGACATTCATGTGTGCCTGTTGTAATGCACTGGCTTTTTTTTTTTTTTTATGCCAAATGGCTTTTGCTTTGTTTTATTACTCATTTATATGAAAATCATATCAGCATGTCACTTATGCTTTCAGCAACAGTGTCTTACAAATATCATAAATAGTTTTAGTATTTACTTGCCACACATCACCCAAACCACATATGTAGTTGATTGTACCTAACATATTGCTTGATTGTACCTAACAGTAGTTTGAAATTGTTTTCCTGGAATAGTTTTAAATACTTGATTCAAAAGGAAGGAATCCTCTATGACAAGATATATAATGAAAGCAAATAAAGGCTTCATAGAATCTTTTTTGTTCTTCAGAAAAAATCTGGCACATAAACAATGGATAGAAAATTCTTGATATCCATAAACTGTACAGTACAGTAAAAACAGATTCTGAAAACCGAAGTGGACACACTACTCTATTCAGACTTCATTATAGTTCTTATGGATAGCTGATGACAAGATCTACAGCATGCCCACTCAATATGTCCCACAGGATGAACAGCCTACATAAAAGTGTAATGTGGTCAACATTCACCCAGACCCTCTGTTCACATTTCATCATGTTGAACCTGTGCATTTTAAGGTACACTGAAACTGCATACTCTCATCACTAAATTTGAGTTTTTACTTCTCTGGCACACTGACTGGCATACATGTACTCTGCTGAAATACTAGATCTTGCAAAGCTGGGTTATTTTCTGACATTTGGGTGCAATCCAGGCTTCTCTAGCAATTCCTGGGTAACTTAATAGAGACTTTCCAGAGCTAACAAGCTTTGTGATCACTCTGATTTTATAGTTCGCTTCTTCAGAGATGTTAGTGGAAAGAGGGAGAGATTGGAACTTTGGATAATTTCCAGAAAATTTATCAAAAAATGTTTCATTTCGTTTCATATAACCAATAAAGACATATCATGAAAATAATAAATACCTAATAGTAAACACTTCCTACTCAGGTTTCCATCTTTTCTTGAGGATTTTGCATTTAAAACCATATTCCTTTAAGTATTTTTCCTTTCTTCCACTTGGCTTCTCCAAACAGAAGCCCTATTCAAATTTATATTTTCCATTTTCTTTTGTCTAGTGATTCCTTAATAAGATTAACTAGACAATCAATGCTTTTGCTTATCCCATTCACATTTACAATCCTTTGATAGGTCAACCAAACAGAAGAGGTTTAGTTGCTTTGCCCACCCTCTGCATCATATATATTTTATTGCTCGTACAAAAACATTGAAACAACATGTCATTGCTATGATTACCAGAAATGCTACTTTCCATTTTTAAAAAGTATCTGGAAAGAATAGATGCCATAGATGACAATTTTACAAGATTAAATAGGCGAATTGAGTAACAGATAATTACTTCACAAAAGTAAAAATGGAGCTCTGATAGATTCACCATGCAACATAGTTCTATGCCAGTTGTCTTCCCTGCAGGATACTATTCCCTCTTTAGTTTATCAAAGAAATGGGGAGGACCTGAGGTGATTGCTTTTTAACTTAAGCATTGATTGTGATTTTACATCAATATGTGTCCTGTGAATTCTGTAGTAATAGAGATGAGCACATTTCTTGCCTGCAAACATAGGCAAACTATGATACCATCCTCATTCAGCCTCTTGTGTTCAAATATGCAGTTATCACTGGGTAGTCATAGGACAGCAAATCTCTATGGGATCCCTCTTAAAAGAAAGATGAGGCATACAGGATCATTCTGCAAATCCCAAAGTATTTCAAACTCTCCATAGTGTTCCTCTGTATGAGCATGAATTCTCTACCATACCTTGACAGATCTAGGCTCTTAGTGACCTTTGGCTTCAAAGAGCAGCCAGCTTGACAAGTAACACTGCCCAAAAACTACATCTGGCTATGAGGTTTCAGAAGGCTGAATTCAATTTATATACTTAGAACCTTCTAAATTCTTTAATTTAAAAAAAAAATACTGAACTGCTCCCTCAAAACATTTTGTGTCATTGTCAGAATTGTAAAATCATGACATTTTTTCAAACTACTGGTTTATGATAACGCACTTGTAAATAACTGGAGAAAAATGAAAACCAAGCCAAACTTTGGAAGATGTTCATCTTTATTAATGTACCACTTTGATTTTGAATTATGAAGCAGCTACAGCTGCGGCTGTTCAGCCCTAGGTCTTACTGACAAGATGAAGACCAAACTGCAATTAAAGGGGTGGAGTGGAGGCTAGAAAGAGAAGAAAATAATATAATTTGGGCATTGATAACAGTACAAGTATTCAAAAGTAAATGAAATTAAATGAAACTCGGTAAGTTATCTTAGTGACAACAGTATATACTAAGTTACTCTATTCAAGAATGAAGCATCACTGTACATTTCTTTTGATTTTTATTCTTAGTCTCACACTTAAATTCTTATAAGAATGCATCATCATCATGATTCATATGTTATGTTTCATCCATTAAGTCTACAAGGTATATATTTTCACAGCCTTATATCAGTTTTGATAGTAGCAATACAAATCCTTAATGCAAATAAATTTCCACTCAAAGCTAAGCTACAGAACAAATTGCCAACCTATTTATTGTTTTACAAAATTATGTTTTTATGGTAAAAATATTTTCACCTCTTGGGAACAGTAGGCCACAAGCTTTGATCTCACCAGCTTCAGTGTGACAAGAAGAAAATGATTTATAGTATATTAAGTGAATTGGTGATGTCTGTATTTCCACAACTCCCAGTTTGCTTATGTCAATATAACACAATGGCTACCAGAGGTGCTCCCATGCTAGAAATCAAGAAGCATATCAGGACCTGACTAACTGGACTATGGAGACAGCCGTCTTCAAGTTATAAAAGTTGTCCCTTCAAAGGGAGAACACATTGGTTTAATATTGTGTAATTTGGACTATTCCTATTCATCTTTTGGAAAGATTACTTCAATCTCAAAGCTGTAAATTTGGCATTTTTATAAGAACTAAATCAGTTTTAAAAAGTCAGAAAGTTGCTTTCTCTGTTTCTCTCCTTTTGATTGATTATCTATGGTTCCACAGCATATTACGTGATCACAGCAATGTTCTTTGGAGATATAATCATCAAAGAGCATTGCTCAGCTGGGGAAGTACATGTGAGGGGTGTAAATAATGAAACAGAACAGGGGGCCATTAAATATACTTTTTTGTTTTGTTTTCTGTGCTTGAAGGCTTGTTTACAAGGTAGGGGGTATGCTGTTTAAAAGTAAAAAAAAAAAAAAAAGCAAGGCTCTTAAGTTGTACCAACCAATCCATCTGTTTAGACTGGGAGCTCTGCAGACCTGGCAAACCTTGAAGGTATATCAGAAGGTTCATTTTCGCTTTCAGAGGTGCTTATATTCTCTGTGGCTCAGAAAGCTGTAGTTTATATGTTAGGAAGTATATTCCTAAAGCAGATTTTTAATTTTAAAATTATACAGTCCTTGGAATCCAAGTTACATAGTGCAGGATATTTTATAAAGCCTATTTCTGTGTAGCACATCAAATATTAAAGATTGGAGCTGTTGATTAAGGATTGGTTTAGAGGAGAGAAGAGAGCAGGAAGCAAAGTGTTCAAACATGTATGCCCATGACTTGTATCAGAGTTGAAAAGTAACTCATTGTGTAGGGATAATTGCCATGACTCAGTTTGGCAGACCCCTATTGTTATTGAAGTTTCAAGGCTGCCTCTTAAACTGTTCAAACATGGCTCTCCAACATTCATGTCAAGAAAGGCCAGCCACTCTGTTAAAATTCATTGCCTGTTTGTTAAAAAATTTATATATTCTTTTCATGTCACTATTCTTGTTTGTTTTTTTTTTTTAAGAAAATGGTTCCACAGATTTATTTCTGATGCAAGCCTCTGTCACTAATCTGAATCGTCTGATGCTGAGTCACCTGATACTGGCCTGATATTGCTTTTATATCTATATAAAGTAAACATCATTAGGAGTAATCCCTACAGAAGTCTGTGATTTTTATTTACACTATAGCTCTCGCCTATATCTTTCCATGTAAATGGACTATGTGTACAAATTATATACAAAATTAACTTGGGCTAAGTGAAATACGGAGATTTTTAAGAGTGGAAGTTAGACCCATTAGAGCTGAACAGTAAAAGCATTGCAAGTGAGATTGGAATAGAGGCTACTGTACACATCACTGCTGCTAATATTAAAATAATTTAGAAAATCTGAAAGGCATGAAACCTTTAAGGAGATCTGAAAACAAAATCCGTAGTATCCAATGCTCTGCTATCCGTAATAAAAAATGTTAAGAGACAGGAAAAGTAGGATGTGTGTGTCTGAATCTAGTTATGTGCATGTTTGAATGGATTACTGCTACTAACGTACTGTAAACAAAACTGTAACACTGGTAAACTAGAGTGTATATACCAGCCTTTGCTGACTGAGGTTAAATCAGCTAAATTATGTACATAAGGAAGTTTGATTGTGGACCTACAATCTCAACTTTTGACCTTTTTTTTGGTCACTTATTTGAAGGATTTTATCTGTTGTTGTTTGAATTGTATTTATGTGTAAAGGGCATTTAAAATTCATCAGTTGAATTTGAAGTCGTTTCACATCCATTTTTATACTTATTCCAACAATAATGGCTAAATACCAGGTAAGAACAACTCTGAACTTAATATAGACCATGTAATATTTTTCTTGACACATTGAAAAACAGTACCTTGGAATGAGTGAGTTTAATTCATCTTTTCAGATGAATATGTACACAGAATTTTTACATGTGTACCGTTTTTATTACTGAAATAACATTAAATCGAATTTTTATTTTTGAAAACTTCAAATTCGATATACAGTAGGGAAGTGATTCTAAATAATAAATCAAAACGCACATCCTCACAATCAAGAGGCAGGAATGTAAGGCATGAGAAACCTTCTAATTTAGCATAGAACAGTCTCTCATGCATAACTGCTGTCCTCTGATCAAACCATGCTTTTTAACCTCAAACAAGGAGGGGGAAAAAAAGGAGTCTTGGTAAAAAGGACAGCTAGAATAACCTTTAACAAAGTTGGAAATCACTTGATATAGAACTAAGAAAAAAACAAAACAAAAAGAAGTAGGCATTTTTTGAGCTACTGTTCAGTCCTGCAGGTAAACTGCAGCTCAAAAGTATGCAAACCGTATTATATTCAGAAAGACTACAGAAAAGTTAGTAAGGACTAAAGCAATTTAGAAAAAAAAGAAACATGAAATAAAAAAAAAAAAATAAAAAAAATTGCATGTCTATCAGTGGAAAGGGCCACATTTATTGTGCTTGTTAAATAGAAACATTTTCTGAAGCAGTATGCTTTTTCCACTCCTCTAGTTTTAGCAGATGTGGATGTGAAATTTATTGGTACTAATACAGTGGAAAAAATTCCTAGCCATAGTCCTGTTAGTAAATGTAAATTATAACCCACAGTGCTGATTGTATCAAACTGTAGGATGATTTAAGACCAACAGACATGCCAAGACTTTTTACTCTCAACTTTTTAATCTCTATTGCAGCCACATCCTTGCTGTGAGTTCAAACATTAAAGTCCAGACTAGTATTTGACTGGTTAGAAGCCGTTCTACCAAGGTTAGAGGTGCAGGCTAAGAACCTGTGTTACTAGACAGGTAAGGAAGGACAGCAAAATGACTAAATGGCCCTACACATATTAGGTAATAAATAAGATGGATGAATAATTGAAACCTTGTGCTATGTAGGCATCAATAGATTAATTTTTACTAGCTGACTTATTTCCAGTAATGATCTTGGGAAATCTCTCATCAGCAAGCTGTCACCATGAAGGAGAGGATTTTAGACTTTTGCCTAGAAGTTCTACTAACTGTGCTGTGCTCTTGCGTCCTTTATATAATTTTCTCCTTCAGTTACATGCAAATCCAAACAAGTAATATTCATAAGCTATTAAAAGCCCCTTTAAAAACCTGGCAGTTTGATAAATCAAGCAACAGTTAAAACATTTTGATATAACACTGAGCTTTTAAACTTCTTCTTATGCTCTTTTTAATAAATAAATAAAAACATTACAGTATAAGCATAGCTTTTCATAACATGAGATTGGTCCTTGGTGTTGATGCAAACAGGAAAATCTTGTCTTGAAATGCAATATTCTTTGGAAGAATTCAGTTATAAGGTCTTCCTGGGGAACCTGAACACTAAATGTAAAATCCAATAAACCACTGGAAAATATTTTATTCTTAAATATGGAGATAACTCATTACCTGTTTGAGCCCTGGTTCCTGGATCCAGATCTGGATACAGATGAAAGATCCTCTTTGAATGTCTTTGCCATTGTCCCTTCAAGACGTATAGATAGGTATAGGGGTAAGATTTATCCTACTCCAGTCTGAACGATCACCTTCCTATTAATATTTCTTACCATCCACTTTTTTGTGTGTAACCAAAAATAAATAAGCATACATTAAATTGCATAAAACCCTATTTGATGCCTTGCATAGTATAGGTTAAAGCATGAAGACTGTGATCGCAAGGACTAACTGTTAAGTTTTAAAAACCCTAGAGAAATAATTGCTACTAGTGCGTGTGTCAGAAATTTCAAGTTAAAAGACATTATGTTTTAACTAAAACTCAACTAATTAGAGCAGAAGTAGATCCCATTCAACATCTGAGATGATGTTATACACAATAGAGCTGTTAACTTCAGAAAACAGAGCTGGAGTAATCAAATGAGGAAGTTGATTTTTTTTCATCTGTATTTCAAGAGAGATTCAGATCTCAGATCAATATGTTGTTCTATTTGATTCTTATATTTTTACATATAGGCCATCCAACTCTATAAAATAATATCCACCTCCACTGTTAATCTTAGAAAAGTTCAACCTTGTCTGGCCTTTCCTGAGTGTTACAAAGAATTGACTAACTTTTAGATGTTTTTTCAATTTCATATGCTTACAAGATTTTCAAGTTTTTAGCAATTTTTTCTGCAATCACACTACCACTTCTTTACATGTAGTGTTACGAATTCGTGTATTCCCTCTCTCAGGCTGTATTTGCAAATGTTTTTAATATTTGGATTACAGAATCACAGAAATGCTTTTAAGAGAGCCAGAAGGATCTCTGCCAGGAGAAGGCGTTCACTTTGATGTACACATCATTTGGCTATTGTAACTAGTCAGAAAGAAGATCTCTAGGGAAAAGCAGCCATACCAGTAGGACAGCAAAATTCAATGCTAATTAGAAACATGTTGAAACTCAGTGCAAAACCAAATAACCAATAGCTGCAGTATCAGTATCCCCTCAATCTTAAACATAGTTCCTCTCTCATATAAGAAATGAACTGTTTTACTGAAATAGTGAGTACAAGAATCAGCTGCTCTTGTGCCTGCTCATTAGCAGTTTGATAATTTCATTCCCCATTTCTGACTAAGGAGATACAATATACACTGTTCTGTGAAATGTGTTGAAGCTATTTTGAACCTACTGGACTAGCTATTTCTAGAGAAATACTGCTTTACATCTCTTTCATTACACATTTTGTTGCAAGTTAGAAACTCTGTTAAGAGTTGAAATTTCCCCTTAGTTTTTTCTCACAACTTGATATTGTGAGGCACTCTTATGTTCACTTTGCCTAAGACCACCAAATTCTGAGACCATTATCATTAACTTCTTTCTGGTAATTGCTGACTTCCCCCAGCTCCACATGGTAAAGAAGGCTCTTCGTACACTGTGGAACATTTTAACAATCTTGAACCTGTATACATCCCAGCAAGACTGCACTGAGTAGCATCCACTGATTCTTTGTCATAGTTTCCTGTCCAGATCTCTACATTTGGTGTCATCTTCTTAAGTTGTAAGCTGAGTATCTCCATCCTTACATGAGAGAGTTGAATTTCTATACTTTCTAGTCTTCTATTCTATTCTACTTACACGACAAATTTACTTCTGTTTTTTCAGTAGGAAGATTTAGGGGTGATTTACAAGGTAAATCTTCTCTAGAAGATCCACAGCAAAAGATAGGCAACTAAAGAAAGGGAGTGTGTTGGTCTGGAGCTGTTCAGTGACTTTATGATACAGAAAACTGTATCTGTTTATATGCAGCAAAAGATAGGCTAATTCTGAAGAATCTGCAGAGTTTCTAACTGCATAATGTTGAATATGCTATCTTTACTATTGTACCAGAACATTTGTGTACTTGGGTAAAATATGCTTGCGGTACAAAAGGCTAATGGTGAAATTCTATTTAAAAGAAAGACAGAAATATCATTAGTCCTTCGATTTATTCAGGAACTGTAATGAATGCTGTATTCTCTATTGTGGAATAAAAATTCAAAAGATTTATGGAAATCTCTACAATAATAAATGCACATATTCCAAATTACTGTTCTTAACTGCACTGGATCATTCTTTGTATAGTTATCATCAATACGCATGGAGTAAGGTTAATAGAAATAATCAAAAAGTGACAGGTAAGAGCTAAACATACTTTACTGTTCCAGACATGACTTGAAATAGATTTTGAAAGGAAAGATCTGAAATTATCAACAGCTAGTAAGAGAAACAAAAAAGGCAAACCTTATTACCACTATGTGTGGGTCCCTTTTTCAGCCACCCAAGCTGATTTTAAATTATTCTTCCATTAACTCACTGTGCTGCCTACTTCTAGCTCTTGCTGAGCAAACTTCAAGAGCTGCACCCAGCATGTATCCTGTAGCTCAGAACAGGAAGCACTTTGGTATTCTGTATGCATGGGGAGAAATGGGAGGCGGGAAAAAGTCCATGGGAAGAAAAAAAAAGAAAAAAAAAAAAAAAAAAGAAAGAAATCTAATGCATAGATTACTAATAGCTGTTCTGTATTAAACTGAGCACAGAACTTAAGCATTTTACTTACTGTTAGGTGGGATGGACCTATTTCCTCCACAATTTGTTACTTGCTTTTCTACTATTGCCATTGTTCAGGTTGCATTTACTAGGTAATGGTTAGTACAGTGTCACATTCCAAATACAAAATATCTTTTTCTTTCATGCACTTGATGACATGTAAAATTTAAATCAAACAATTGTACATCGGAGTAGTATGGAACTCTTTCCTTGAGTGAAGCATCAGCTTTGACTTGACTCATTCATCTTTATTTCCACTACATGTCCAATTGTATTTCTTCACTTTCAGCACTGAATCCAAATTTCTAGTCTTCCTTGTACTCAGTTGTTCAATTCTTCAAGAACTCGACCATCCTCTATTTCTTCATTGACTATATAGATTATGTAACTTTTGTGAAAGACACTAAATCCTTACAACTCTTCCGCTCAGATGAAAATACAAAATATTTATTTCTATACACATTCTATTAATATACAAGAAAACATAAGCTTTATGGGAAAAAAAAATACAGTCTGTCAGATGGAGGGAAACAACTGACAAATGTTTTTAGTCTTCTCCTTTCTTCAGTAAGAATATGAACATTTAACTATATGCATCAGAAGCAGATTAAATTACATTCTCTGTTGCTTTATAACTGAAAAAGATATGTGATTGATTGCAAGGTGGCATAGCTACTGTCATTTTTTGTCGTCACATTTTGATTATACAGTTTGTTAGGTGTCTTTCAGACACTTTGAGTGATTTCAAAGCTAATAATTTATGAGAGCTTTTGGAGACAGTTATTAGGTTTGTCTCAGGAGAGACTGATTATTTTTTTTAATCCTCAGTTCCTTGCTCCATGTTCTGTTTATCTCATCTTATTTTGCTAGAAATACCACAAATAAACTTAATTTTAAGATCGCCAAAAACATTAAAAATTTTAAAAAAAAAAACTTTGACAAGAAGTTTCATACATTACTTGTGAGACTGGTAGGTTCAGTGTGCAAATACTCTCTTGCAGACCTAATCTTCTCATATCTCCACCAATGTTAATCAGAAAAAAAAGAGCACTGAAATTGACTGCTTTTATCTAACGTGTCCATAGCTTTCTTCAGGAGTTCTGTAGTTGAAATCATATCAAATACATTCATTGAGATGCTCCAGAGAAGTATTAGATGATGAAAGTTGAAGGTCTTTATCTTCCAAAATTGCAATACTGAATCACTTGACGGGAGAATTCTGAAACATAACTGGAAGAATAATAATGGAAGGAAGAAAATTAATTGTTGCTGTAAATTATAATTAGATCACAGATTGCAATCTGATTTATAATTTTTTTGTTACTTTATATATGGAAGAACATAATCAATAACTCTCAAATGCAAGAATTCCACTGCATGCATGAAAATTCTGTTTGCTAGATTTTGTCACTGAAATTATTGCAAAAGAATGACAATTTATTTTCTTACATTCCTAGACAATTAATTGACATTCTAGTTCAACTCAAAACAGTCAAATTGAATTTACTGTCATGCTGTAAAGTTTTAATGATTTTAAAACAGACATTCCCTTACAACAACATGAACATGTAGTTCTGCAGTATTTTTTATGTATTTCCTTAATAACCCAAGTGTACATCACAGAGCAGTATATCTTTTTGATTGACTAAGAAGAGTAGTGTCTCTTTATAAGATATGAACACATTTAAGGTATTTAAGACAGGTCTAAACAGACACTGTTTATGTCTTCCACTGTCTTCCAGATTAACATCATCCAGTTGACTTCAAAGATTGTACTACAAGTAGAAAAGTTATAAATAAAGGACGACTAGCAGGTTATATTTTTATTTCAAACAATAATTCAGTACTTGTAATGACATTGCTTATATTATACCTAAAGTGTCACATTTATTTTCAGCCTAACTGCAGTAATATTAGTAAAGCTGCTTCACTTTAAAAACACACCCACTGTGTTTTAATTCCAGGTATTCCAGAGAATTTCACATGTAGTTACTACATCTAGAATTCAGTCCTCTAAATTATGTGTAGGAGAATTAATGCCACAAGTAATCAAGCTTGATAATGGGAAAAAAATGGAATATCAGACTTAGTAAGTCAATGATCCTCTGTGGAAAACCAGGTGACAGATGAATTGCATAAGAATTGCAATGAAATAAACCAATTTTTCATCTCTGTAGTCCCAAAATGCAAACCTCACGGACACTTGTTTTATTTCATAATAAAAAAGAGGCTTACTTCTCATTGTTTTGCATATACAGTAATTGGAATACTTATTAAAATCCTTTAAAAATATTGGTAGAATGCTTCAAAATATTCACTGTAATTGTTGTCTTTTTTAGGAAGTTATATTTATTTTCACTGTCAAGAAATAATGCTCAGTTATTCTTCTAGTAGATTTTCAGTATACCTTCAGAATCTATGAAATCGAGCAGCCCTAGAAATACAACAAAATCCTTTCCAACTGACCCGTTGCTTGGGTTGCAGAAGATCCCTCATCTTCTTGCCACAAAATGTGCAAATTCATGCAGCTGGTTTTTTTAGTGCTCGTGAACTTGCAGACATAATAGGCGTTCCTTACATATTACTATTGAAAATGTGTAATTAAAAAAAAAACAAACATAAAAGCAAGGTAAAACCACCAGCAAAAACACCTGAACAAAGAAAGTGTTGTGAAAAAAAGACTCCACTTTGAAATTTCTGAATTTGTAAAGTATAGATGAGAACTATACACACAGTGCTTAACATTGGCTATTGCTCAGTTCTTCCTAGTAACATTCTTTTTGATCACACTAATAATACACTATGAAGCATCACTCTGTGGGATGCAGTTAAAGCCTATTTAAGCCAAAGAAACTACTTGCACTCTCCCAGGGGAAAATATCAGAACATTTTTATTCTTACCTCAGTCACTCCAGAAAACTTCATGAGGGATATAGTCTTAACCAGTGTTACAGGGAAATTGCTGCCACCAGTATGCCTGGTAAAAGTGGGAGAGAATGAAAGAGTAAATATAGTGCTGAAAAATACTGAATGATTCAGAATTAAATGCTTAAGGCTTACTTGAGTTTCAGTTGTGGAAGGTTTATGCAAATTAGGCAGTTAACAGATATTCTTGTCAGTGATCTTTGTAGAAAATGCAGATAAAAAAAATCCCACTCTACCTCCTCTCCCCATTCTCTTTCCCAGATCCCAGAGCTAATTTTCTGCCACACAGGCCACAAATTTAGGTCTCCATTTTTCAATATTTCTGTTCTCATGAAAAATTAATTTAATAGCATTTCATGTTTAAAGCGGTCAGCTTTTATTTTATTTTGACTTTTTAAAAGTTGTGACATTTAGCTATCTGCTTTTAAAATTTATTGGTGGTTTTTTTTCAAAGGAGAAATAATAGAAATAGCCTACATATTTAGGGATAGTAGATGTATTCATAAGTAATACGCTTAGAGTCTTTGGGATTTTCCCATACTGGGTAAATAAACCAGGTTGAAAAGTCTTCCTTTATGCAGTATCTTTACATCTAGAGAGAGAAAGGTGGAATTAATACTGCTGGTAGAACAGATTCTTGTTTAGGCACTAAGAGACAAACCAAGAAAAGAACCAAAGCACTAATATAATGATCCTTGCTATACTGGATGTTCAGTCCTGAGCTGAGCAATTAGATGGAGCAGAAAAATAGTATAGAAAACGTACTTCTTTGTTCACTGGAGCCAATTTCTGTTACTCAATGTAATTGTATAACTTTCATAAACAGATCAGACTCTGTCTTAATGGGAACTGGCTTCTGAGTGCTTTATTTTTCTTCACCCTACTATTGCTATTGGGAGGTTCCGGATCTTCTGTGCTGTCTGATCATTAAGAATACTTTTAATCTCTAGTCTAATTTTATTCATGGACAATTTATAACATTTTTTTTCTGCCAGCAGTTCCCTTTAGTTTAAGTAGTCCTCCTTCTTTCATGGAATATAATTCTTTCCCAAACATAATTATTTATAGAAAGTGATTATGTCTTCTTAACTGCTATACATCTTCTTAGCCATTATTTTGCTAACTTAAAGAGGATAAGCACTTTTACTCATCCTTTGTATGATAGGCACTCTATTACTCTGATCTTCTTTTCAGCACCTATTCGAGCTTGATTTCCCCTCTGTTACATTTAACTAGATTGTATATTCCTGTGCAGGTCCATGCAGAGATAAGTGCCTCAAATGCAATTCACGTGTTCTGAAAGGAGAGCCAACAGAAATCACCAGGCAAAATGGTGATCTACCTTTGGAAAGGAAACCAATTGATAAATTCTAATGTTCGTGTCTCTAATTTGAAAGCACATTTCATAATTCTTATTATGCTAAATCTGACATTACACATGACTCTAGACATTGTATTTGGAGGTAGAAGACTGCACAGAATTTGCAGCCCTGAAGTTTGTCTTTGTAGGCTAGTGTCCGTGACTTTTCTTTCAAAAAATAAACAACCCTAATCTTAAAACTTACTGTTAGGCAGGGGACAGTTTTAAATCAGTTAAGAGACTGTGAATGTAATATTTCTCATTAAATGATGTATAAAGTTTTATCATCATCTTTAGAGGGTTGTAATAGGGGAACCCAGCCTTAGGTAGGATAAATTAAACAGTTTGGTAGAATAGTTAATTAAGCAGCTTCAAGGAAGGAAAAGAATAATGTCTTAATTCTCCACAGTAACCTGTGATATTTCAGTGCTCTATTACAACCAATAAACGTAAAACAGAAGTTTTGCAGAGCAGCAAGTAAACAAGATTACATTATTCTCTCTCTGGCTAGAAAAAGTGCATGTGGCTCAGAGTGGCTGTTTTGGTGGTTCTGGTTGCCATCTTTAACAACAGGAGCACAAAAATATTACTTTAAGAACATTTGGAGGTTCATAGATTTGAAGGAGTTTTCAGAACCTAATTATGTCACCACAAATCTAAAATCCAGCTGAGATACATGAGCAGCCAAGGTATATCCTAATTCCTTACACTTTATAATGCATACTGTTATTTTAAGTCAATAGCCTTCTTCCCATTATTTGAAGGTAAGCATATTCTTGTATTCTTAAATCTTTAATAGTGGTGAAATTGAATTTCAGTAATTTGGTTCATGCCAAACACTCTGTTCCTTAGGGTCACTATTCAATGGTGAACTAACAAATTTTCAGTCTCCTCTAAAGTATGAGGGTCTCATCATAGCTGAATTTTAAAAACTGTCAAATTTTATAGAATTAAATTTCTGAACTGTTTTCTGAGCTTCCAGTAAGGGAGAGGGAGAGCTGAAATTGGAGATTACTTTAAGTTTCTGCAAAAGCCTAGCATAACGTTCTGTATCCAAATTCTATTATTAGAAAATATCCTGAGGAGATGACAGAGGTGTGATATTCCACTCTCTGAGCAGTGCTCTAAGTACCAGCCTATGAAATATCCTGAAATAGGAATGCTCCCATTGTCTTTTCTCAGATACTCTGCATAAAATAATGAAATATTAATTAGCTCAGAGAGAATGCGAAAGTGTGGGTATAAAAGTCCATGCTAATGTCTGAAGTTTCTGTATGGTGAGGGAAGTTGCTACTTGGAATTTTTGTTACAAAAATTGTTTCTGCATTTTACAAACTAATTAATAAGTGCTTAATGGAACTTTCTTAACCGGTCATCATAGTGGAAGGAATTTGAGTAGCTGAGCCAATAAGCTAAAAATGTATTCTCATTCCAACTTCTCTCTGTCACTGTGATCTTTGATTATCCTGTGGAACTGCTACAACAGGAAGGATTAAGAGCGCTTATATGAAAAAAACAACACAGTAATAGATTGATGATGATAGCTTGTGAGATGTGGGTTTGGTAACTCTTTGTCAGAAGGCAAAATAGAATCCTTGTCCTGTATCTTGTGGAGTGAGCTATTAAATAAAAAGCAAGGTGAGGGGATCATCCATTTACATGTAGAAGGAATCTATAGAAGAGCTTCATCCTTCAGGAATAGTCAGGATGCATAGTTAGCACAATTTTTTTTTCTCTTTTGGATGCTACCTATGTGATCATGAAACTGATGAGAATTCAAGAGTAGGTGTTTTGAATATAAACAGTAAAGTAAATTGAGGTGCCAAGGAAAACCTTTAATATCAAAAAATGAAATTCCAAGGAAGTGAACCAGTTGTATATGTTGGTAATAGGGCTTTTAAACTTGCAATTCTAGACTCAGTTGTATATGTATCTGAAGGAGAATCAAGTGCCACTGTCTTTTAGTCAACATCCAGAACAGGGTTAAAGCAGATTATGCATTTTGAATGAAGTTAACTGTCTTTGCAATAATACTTTTTATATAATATTTTAAAGTATATTAATGAAACTACATTAGCTAATGAAATTTTTAACCAAAAAGGGGTTTTTTTGATCCTGAATATGATTTGAAAATCTTTGCACGTTGTTTTGGAAAGACCTATTAGAATTTGTGGTGCTACACTTGCATAAATGATTATATTTCTAAGATATATATGAAGATCTCTCTATCTGCCCATAATTCTTTCTTTGATTTATTCTAAAGAACTAGTACTCTCAAAAAATGTTAAACCTTCATACTAGTGGGGTTTTTTTTAATACAGAGAGCAATATATTAACTGACATTTTTTAGCAGTCTATTCCTCCAGTCTAGCTATTCCTCCAAGTAAATATACAGAGAATCAAACCAAAAACTGTGTTTTAATAAAAAATATGTGCAGGGAACATGACTGATCAGAATTTGGAGATGACAGCTTGAAAAAAATTGAAATGCTGAAAGCTGACATGACTGAGTGGAACATAAGCAAAATGGGGATAGAAATGAAAAGATAACAGAAATATAAGTGTCAAAAACATTAAAAAATGGGAATGGAAATTATTGTAACTGAAATTACTGATTTCTCCTTTTAATTTTTTTTTAATTTTACAAATTGAAATTGTGCCTGGTTTATAACTTGTAATTTCTGTGTTAAAAAAAAACCTTAAAGCCAAACAACAAATCTGAACATTTTTCGTTATTATTAATGTGCTTGTAAGACTGGTATTGAAAAATTGGATTTCAATTTCTCATTTTGTTTAAACATGAAATTTACTAAATTATTCAGAAACTGAAAGGGTTCTTGTGGAATAAGAAAGCAATTACACAAACTATTATTTGGTTTTAATAAGTCCCACAGAGGTTAATATATCAATGAGGTGGTACTTTACAAATAAAGCAGAGATCAACCTCAAACACTGCATTTACAATTGTTCATACAGATCTATTTTTAGTATCTTTATTGTGACAACTGAGACCTCAGCCCACTAGCACCATCTGGAACAGTGCCCTGTGATAGTGCAAACTGGGGATCAGGCCTAGTAAGCAGTAAGCACAGATGGCACCAGGCTTGACAGCCCCCCTGCTCCATACAGTCCCACTGCATTACCCTGGCATGCTTGGCAACTTTAAACGCTCCCGTGTACCAACGGCTCAAGCCCTCAGTTTCATAACGGCAGAGTAACATTCCGAAGGGGAAAAATACTTCCTTCACAGATCCTTTGAACAGAAAAAGTAAATGCATTTATGTTATAGGACCACATGAACATGATGTGGGACCTCAGAGTGATTGAGGAGTACAGCCTCTTAAGATGTGGGTAGACTATGATAATGAGCCTCAGAGTGCTCACTGGCCCTGTTTAATTTATCAGCATAGGCAGTCTCTGTTATGTCAAAGACCTGGTTAGATACACCCTTAGAACTTATTCCAAAGTGGCAGTGATTTCCAAAGATGTCCTGCTGTTGAAAAGTCTTTGGTGACTCCTTGAAGTTAATTTGGATGTTCTCTGCATATTTAGGATGGTTCAGGTTTTGAATTATCATCCAGGGAAAATGTGTATGAAGGATCATTCTGTGAGAGCTTCATAGGAGTAACACGAAAATCTTTCTCTTGACACTGAATATGACTGTAGAGCCAAAAATGTGTCAAGATACCCTGTCTTTAAAACAGAGCAGAAATGGACTACAGAACTGAGCTTGCAAAGGATGAAATGAGCAGATGTTCTGTCAACAAACTGATCATTGTACAGCAAATTTTAAAACAAATGGAACCAAGACATTTACAACAGTTTTATACAAGTCAGCTTTCCTTCAAGTTGTAGCTGAGACCATTCTCATAAGCATCATTTTGTTAAACAAGGAAAATTAAAAAAAACAAAACAAAAAAACAAGCCAAGAATCAAAACCAAACAGATATATTTTAATTCTAAACTGTAAGTTTTATTTAGAAGCAATAAGGCTCTCTTCTGCAGTCAGCATTGCCTTCTATTGCTGAGTTAGATGAATGAGTTATTTTTATATTTGCAGAAATGCTATCATCAACGGCCTGATCCAAATTTCTCCAAAGTCTATAGGAGTTAGGGGGAGCATGGAGATCAAGACCCTTTCCACTAACTTTTCAAACTGTTAATTCTGTGATCTTTTAGTAATTGCACCAGAGCATTCCTCACCTTGGAAGGAATCATTTCAGTCTCCCTCTATATTCCGTATCTGCTGCCTTAGGTTATCAATAAGAATATTCATAGGACTAGCTGCAGAATTTTAAGGAGGCTTAGCATGATTCCACAAGGCTTTTTCACAGTGTTGAATCTTTTTCTAAAAAGAGAAGGAAGGTCTTTGGATTCTCACAGGTATCTGCTGGTAAAGAAGAAAGATTCAAGGGATTTTTACATGCACATGGAGGATTTGCTGGGCATATAACTCACACATGGAATCCCCCATGTGGACATTTCTTGTTAATATTAATTAATCATCATCTTTTCTTCTAGTTAATACCTTTGCAGTCCAGAATAGACACTTTCTTGGATATTATTTGCCAGTCTTCTTCATGGATGGGACATAGCAAAAAGGTGGATCTTCCAGCCTGTCTCAAAAAGAAAATAACCCAAAACTTTTTACTAAATCCAAACCAATAACTTTAGATGCCTAATTGAGACAATGCCACAATTAAACTTGGCACCCAGAAAATGAGGTGTCTCAGCAACCCATACAGTGAGTGGAAAGCATTACACAGTTCTGCTGCACGAGTACATAACCTATGTGCCTAGACATGTACCTACAACTATCTGACAGAAAATACACCAGGGCATCCAGAACAACATAGCCTATATTCTAATCTGTCTTTGAGAATTTTAACATCTTCTTCAAGTTGGTAGCCTCTGTAACCAAATATACAAAATTTATGGGATTACTGTATCTATCATGCAGGTAAAAGTCAGATAAAATTCTAAAGTTACATGGACAAAAAGCAGTATAGCTTTTTATTGAAAAGAGAAGACGTATACGCAGATAAAGTTGCCGACTCTACTCATAAGTAGTCTAAATCATGTAAGATTTTCACATCTTCACTATGATGGACATAAAAAGTCAGCATGATATGTTTTTTCATCAGGAAGCACTTCTTTTAATTCAAAATAACATTAAATTAATATTGATTCCTAATAAACATTATCTTTTTTATGGTAAACAGTAATTAATACTTCAAAGATGTAGTAAACAAGGAGGTTGTTATGCAGATGTCTGGAGATCTTATGGTCACATTTAAATGATCATTATAAACACCTATGCATTTAATTGATTATTTTTATAAACTGGCATCCCAAATATTGGTTATTGACAGAAAACTATGCACTTCACTCTTGGCATGTGTTGTAAATTTGCTCTGTAGTCTTGTATTTTGACCATTTCTTGTTTACAACTTCTAGGTAGTGATATTATAGCACTGTAAACTTTTGGATAGTTGGAAGTTATAAAACTTAAATAAAGATTAACTAATTTCACAATATTTTGTTCATAATATAACTTAGTTATATATTTTTTTCATATTCTGGTAGTTCTTGTTTGCTATTTGTAGAAGACCTCGTGTCATAGTGCATCAGTATGTTGATGGCCATAGAAGCTTATCAAAATTAACATAGTTACAGTACAAACCCAAAAGTCTTGTAGAAAATACTCCTTTTGAAACAGTCAGAGACCTGGCCCAGTGCATGAAAGGTGGAGCTCTGCCAGTGCTGCTTGCTAGATTTTTGTGTTAGAATTAAGGGATGCTAGAACTGGGAAAGGATCACAAAGGAAAATGTCTTTCTGTACACTGACTTTATAAACGTACTTTAACAGAATGTTTTCCTTGGCATTTCCATATCATTTTAAGAGTCAGTTTAGGGAACGTTGCCAAGTGGGCTGTCCTTCAAAATTGAGTTGTCACTACATTTTTTTTATTTATTTATTTAATTTACTCAGCTGTTCCTTTCATGTGAAGTAATGGTACCTTTCATATAAACCATGAACATATCCAGACCTGAGAAAGCCTGGTATCTATTTCTGTATAGGGAGTATGTCGGCTAGAAAAAGGAGCTGATGACTGCTGATATTTCAAGTGAAGCTTTCTGGGGAACAGATTTTCTTGACGTTATTTGAGCTGTATAAACAAGTTGGAGAAAATCCGGAGGAAGTTTGGTTACTTGTTAGCTTTGTACTTTGATTAATTGGTGCTGTAATATTTTTTTGTTGTTATGCTCATAGTTAATTCCCTATCACATGCTTGCTACAGCAACATGAGTGAAAAAACCAGCAGGAAGAACCAGCTGATGTTTTTTATTTGTTATTCATGATATAAACATATAAGCCATGCACTACTTGAATCCAAATGCATAGAAGCAGTAAGACAATCAGTGATACTCTGTCTTTTAGAAGATTAGGAAGCAATAGTCAGAGACAGGTGTTCAGTGATGCATCCATGAAATCATAGAATCACAGAATTGTTTTGGCTTGAAGAGACCATAAATGAGAGATATTAAAATAAAAAAATAAAAAAAAAAAATTGCAAAATATGCATTGGCAAGATTGAAGCCCTGAATCAACAACAGCTTTGAAATGGGAGAGTCCCAATGACCACCCCTCACCTCCTTTTTTTTTATGATGGCCACAAGAAAAATGCCTTCGGAAAAGTTCAAGTCTCTCAGACTGTGTTTTATTAAAAGATCCAAATAGAAAATTAGTACAAAACCGGATGGCACACAATGCCTCTCTGGGCAGCACTGCTTCCTGAAGGCCTGGGGAGGGGCATCTTCACAGGGCCTCCTCCCACCCAGGACTCCCCCCAGGGATGGCAAGGGACTGACTGATCCCAAGAGCATCCCAAGCTTCCAAGCACTGCCTTCTTACCCCAGTAGCCCTCAAGGACAGTCACCCACTTCCTCCCCCACACAAAGCTGCAAGGAGGTGAGATGATTTTCCCTTCAGCTTCTGGGCTGGATCTGTGGAAGAACAGCCAGGGGTTGATGTTTATACAGTAGACTGCAATAACAATGTTTGCTCTTAGAAACACAGCAGTGCAGCCCTGTGCCACACCCTGGCCTGGCTCTTATTGCCCAGGGCAATAAGGTCCACAGGGCACCTCTGGAGAAGCAGGAGCTACTTCAGCTGCACTGGTCACAGAAGATCTTAATTAGATTCTGAAAAGTGTTTTCTAACATTGAACTGAGAAAGGTAGAAGTTTATTATGAGTGTGTGCAGAAAGTACTGTCTTTCCCCCTTGGAAGATGTAGGGGGATGGGCATGTGTGTCTGAGAAAAAGTCATTAAATTATCACTAGCTGATTTCTGTAGAACATTGGCTTTTGAGACTTTAGAGAAACTAATTTAGTAAAAGTTTTACAAAAATTGTGGTGTATTTCAGTCCATCTTCTAGTGAGTTTTAGATCCTTAGCACCTCCACACTCAATTCACAGATTTAGTTCTATATTCTAAGTCATTGATTATTTATGATTCTGAAAATGTACTTTTTCATTTCTGTTTTTGTTCAAATGCAGAATATGAATTAATCACCCTTTTAAGTTAGCACTGCAAATGCTGTAAAATTATGTGGTTTTTTATATAGTTAGTTAAAGATTGTTTTAATAGAGTAAGTTAGAGCTCTTTGGAAAATTTCAAAGTTTGAAATACTACATCTACCTTGTCTTTAGGTGAATATTTTATTCCATTCATTAACAGAGTCTAAAACTCAGTAGCTCTCATATTATTCAACAGGAGAGCACAACCAAATTAAATGCTTGCACCTGTAGTGCCGCTTCTTTTTTCTAAGAGTATGGAAAAAAATAAAATGAACCAAAAGTTAATTTTAAAGTGAGAACTGTAGTGATGAGACACTCTACTGTAATCCACAAATGGGGATTATTGGGTGAGAAAAATGCAGTACTGTGGATCAAGCTGGAAATCTCTGAACAGTGATGTTTTCTAAATGCAGGCTTTTATTATTTTTGCATTTTGTAAATATTATTCTGTTTCAAATGTTTATCCAATAGTTTGCATAATTACTGTTTAAGAGCATCATACCTGAAAAAAAAAAAGCATCATAGAAAGCTGAATAAATGGAAAACTCTGTTTATTTGAAAAAGATACATACATTTTAACAATCTGCTATTTGAGGTTCAGGATGTTGATGCAGCAACAAACATTCCTATTTTTTAGCCCTTACCACCTGTTCATCATTGTCATTCATTTGACAAAAAAAACCTCTCTATCTGCAAGCAGCAATGCTTCCAGCTTCTTGCAGAATGTAGAAAAGGAGGTAGCTAGATTTTCCTTTATCTGAAACACATTAACTTTATTATTGGATGATGTCCGGCTGTTGTCTATGAATTCAGAATAGATGCTATTGCACTGTAGTTAGGGTGGCAACTCACAAGTGAAGATAACATGAGCTATTGTATTCCAAGGCTTATTTTCACCCATTTAAACTTCCAAGGTGGGAGAAATGCACATTTGAGTTGTTATTTCTCATTCTTAGTGTTAGATCAATGGTGGGGTTTTGTTTTGGAAAAGTCAAAGAAAATAAGGGGCGTCATTTTCGAGTGATGATGTTGTGAAAAATTTACATGTTTCAGTTTTACAGAAGTGTTGTGACCTTTTTTTGCTCTCCCATATCTCAAAAGAATTTGGTGTTAAAAGTTCAAGCTTGTCATGGAGTTAATCCTTGATGAGAACAAGTGCATGTAGCATGTCTGAAGGGATTTGATTTAGAAACAGAAAAGTTACTTTTACTCCTAATTTGTTAACTCTTTCATCTTCACCAATCCAGAATGGAAGATAAACTGTTCCAAATTCCTTCATGTGCTGTCTTTAGCAGACACAAGCATGTATCTTCATCCTCAACAGTACTTCTGTTCTGTTTTGCTCTAATTTTAAAATGAGAAGGGGAAGGAAAGAAGGTTATGTTTCCTTTGTTGTGTCACCTCCCAAATAATTTATTTATATTTTACAGATTTGATTATTGAAATATATTCTAATTATAACATACATTTACCAGAATAAATTTTGTTATGTTTTTGGGGAAGAACTAATACTACACCAAATCAAAATATTATTTTATGTTTCCTGAAATCATACCTTGAAGTGCAACTCCCAAAACACTGCCTAAACATAGTGAGAGAATTGATTAGTCATTGAATCTGGATGCATTTCAACTGAAACCACATCTGTTAGGACAGTTCTTCAAAAGTTTTCCTGTTTCATGTGACTCTCATTTAGTATAAACCTGCATTAAAAAAAAAAAAAAAAAAAAAAAAATTCTATTTTAGTTTATGTCCAATATTGCATCTTGGTGAAGACCTGATGGAGTTTATAGAGAATTAATTAAGCCTATAGCATTTTCAACTTTCTAATATGAAATTTTCTTGCTGTGAAAGATTAAACCCTGGGACTATACCCTAGCAAACTTTGGTCAAAGCATTCAGGTTTCTTTCTTTGATTTGGACTTTCTGAAGTCCCAGGGAATATTTGTCAGGCATGATATTTCCATATTCCCAGCAGAAGAGCTGGCTTTTTCTCCTGTCTGTTGTGACTAAACAGTTTTAGTCCTATGACTTTGGGACATTTGGTACCACACATTCCTCAAAAATTCCATAATGACTAGACATCAGGAAAGGGATGGAGTTTCTTCTTGCACCTGTTTACAGGTTAAGGAGCAGAGGCAGACATTCAGTTCCTTCCAAACCCACTGCCCCCAGTGCAGTGTCATAAGACAGCTATTATTGGCTTTCTTCACTGCTTTCCCTGGGAGGAAAACAAAGACAGTTTGCATGACTGACCTACAGGTAGGAGAAAAAAGAATCTGAAGAATGAGGAATCCTTGGACTGCTACTGCAAAGGTGTCCTGTCAGTATTGTAATGAAGTCATTTAACCTCATTCTTTACTGATACTACAGCAGTCCAAAGTTGCATTTACAATATGTGGAGGAGTAATATCTTGTAATACATGTTCATTAAGTAAACTTTGGCACAGTGTGCTGAGTATAAGGATACTTTCTCAAGTTAAAAGAGACACTGGGAGGATTATGTGTGCTGACCTAATGTGTATC
Source organism: Todiramphus chloris collaris (assembly GCA_025345505.1). Classification (NCBI taxonomy): domain Eukaryota; kingdom Metazoa; phylum Chordata; class Aves; order Coraciiformes; family Alcedinidae; genus Todiramphus; species Todiramphus chloris. The sequence goes on from JANVCC010000035.1 coordinate 7,726,191, forward strand.
GTGGAACTGTCTCACCTGATAGTTTCTTCATCAGGACAATTAGAGTATATATGTTTAGAATTAATCTTGTATAGTACAGTGACTGCTCTGTTTATTTACAGCCTATAATGAAATGTATCTGAAAAGAAAAAAAATAGCCATAGTTCCTTCTGATTGCTCCTATTTATTTGTATGGATTGCTTTTATATAAATGAAAAAAGAAGTGCTCAATAGGTATTCCTAAATACTCAAGTGTACAATAAATGTAACCATCCCTTTTATATTTAAATTCAGTGTTTGATATAAATCAACAAAGCTCAGTGGCAAAACCTGACAACTCCATGTATAATGCTGTAAAGAGAATGATTTCTGAAATGTTTAGTGCATCTATAATTTTTTGCATGCTGGCAGAGAAAATACCAACTGAGTAGCCCATACATGTATATTTTATCTATTTTTTAATTTGTATCATTTTAATCCTCATAGTACCTCACTTTTTCTTCCAGTAGACTAAACAAGAAATCTATGATTACTTACAGAGTTCTTAACAATGGGAGACTCTATTAAGCATGCAGAGAAAACAAATACAGACCATGAATTTAATTCTAGTTTTCATTATCTTTTATTTGTGTATCACACCCTAAAGCTGTTGATTCTATTCTCATACTCATCTTTTTAGTAAACTGTTTGGAGGCAGAGGGAATTCATTGAACTGAGCTGTTGATTCATTCTATGTGAGAAGAAATCCCTATATTTTAAAAATGGTACCAGCTTAAGTTACTAATACATTTTTACAATATTTGTCATGGTGGAAGGGTCCTAATTCCTGACTGCAAATTAGTAAATTATTAAAAAAATACAGTAAGTATTTTATGCAGGGTACAGTATCATTAAATTGAGAAATCTCAATAGCAAATGTCTCAAATTCTATTAGGAAATGTTCTCTGTCAGCATGGTGGTGCATTTGGCCTCTGTTCAACCTCTTGCAAACCACTAAGAACTCTTTTTTCCCCCTCCTTTGTATAGTCTGCTTCTTACACTTTTTTTTTTTTTTTTTTTTTCCCCAGTCTGTTTACCCAAGAGATAGCTTGGCATAGATGCAGCATCTGGCTTCACTGAGGTCCCGCTTTTTGCATTTTTAGGCTGGAATGGCTGAAGCAGAGAGGAGCTGAATGACTTGCCTGAGGTTGGCTCAGCAGGGATTAGAACCAAGATTCCACTTGCCCACAGCCATTTGCTCTGAACAAGAAACCTCTCTGCCTTCATATTAGCCCAGCAAACCAGAGAGGCATTGCTCACAATTAGTTTATTTTGTTAATTATTTCTAAGAGTTTTAATTGCGTTTTTTAGTTCAGATTTTCAGAGAGTTTTTTTCATAGTCCAGCCTTTTTTGGAGATAGAACACAAATACTTTTGGGGGTTCATATTTCCTTTAGGATTTATCTTTTCAGGGAATGTGGTACCTAATGACATGAACAAATAAGCATTCTTTCTACTATATCTTCATACTGAGCCATGGATAATTTCTTCAGTGCTCAGCTCCTAGAAGGAGTTGACAAATAGATCTATGAGAAAAGAACGCCCAATAAATGTGATTTTTTGTAACTTTTGCCACTTAGTAGTAAATATGACCATCTGTAAATATGACACATATACACACCTTAAATGCACATATTTATATATATACACCTTTACACACCTGTACTCATACACAATACTGTTTTTCAAAAATTAAGTTTCAGGTAATGGCCAATGATTACACCATATTTTAGGAGGGAAGGCTCCACTATAACTTTTTTATTTCCCCCATACCAAGACATAAGATTTATAGCCAGTGAGAGGATCCCTGAGAGTTCTAAGTTTTCTAGCAATGAGTCAAGGAGTTACAGGGTTTCCAGTAACTGCCTATAGTGGGGTCTTCCACCTTACTAACAAGATCACCAGTGCTGGGAGTGTTACTTGTGAAATTTTATAGGCTGTAGCTGTTAGAATTTAGAGCGAAAGGTGTGGCAGAGCGAAAGGTGTGGCAGAGCAAATTTTTCTCATAGATCTTTTATGCCATATTTTTACCGGTGATGTTCTAGTCACAGTTGTTTTTCCAATTCTGAATGCATAATTAAAGTGCAGTTTTCAGATCTGGTGGTAGAAGACACACTGGCCCTGAGGGATTTGTGATTATGAAGAGATTCCTAATCTATTATACATGACAGTAGGAAGAGGCAAAAATAAGGAGCAAAAGCTAAAGGACATCAACCTAGAGTAATCTGGGAACAGACAGGGAAGTACAAAAGGTCAGTCTATCGTATGCAAAATTTTCTGGCCATCACAAACCAAAGTACCTTAGTGGAATATGAAATAAAGTAAGATTTCTACTTTTCTTTTTTTCTCCCTACCCATAAATGCAGAAGAGCTTATGTTTAGAAGACTTGTTCTCCTGGGCAGAGGAGAAAAACATGTACCTTATGGCATATTTTAGTCACATTTCTTTATGCATCAAGTGGTAAACATGCTATAGAACTTAAACAGAGGAGAAGATCTGTCTTCTTTCAGTATGACAGAGAACAAAACTATATTTTTTACTACTTTTGGAGATGAGCCCCTCTGTAACCCTGACATTTTACTTTCCTGGGTGTCACCACATTATTAAGTCTAGCAGAACCTTCCATCTCTTTGGACCTGTGTTGTTGCCCAGACATATCATGTTTCCATATCAAATAAGACCAATAGCCTTTATCTAATAGGTTTTATCCATGAACTTGTTTTACATAAAAATGACACCCAGATTCATAGGTGAGATGGACTCCATAAGAGAGTTATAAGGAACTGACACAAGGGTCAAGCCCTCTTCTTCAATGGCTGATGTCTGAGGAGGACTGCATTCTTTCTGCCTTCAATCACAATCTGTGTGTTCCTGAATCCAGTTCCAGAGTCAGGCTCCTGAATCCAGTTCCTGTGTGCTGCTGAGCCCAGTCTGGGACTTCCCTGGTGCTTGTCCAAAGCACATCAGTAGAGAAGGTGACATAATTGCCATCAGGGGATTTGCTTTGATGTTGATTTTCCATATATTTAATCTTATTGTTATTACTTTCATCAAAGCTGTTTTAGTTTTTGTTTCCAATCCTTAAGTCTCTCTCCCTTATTTCCTTTCTCTTCCCTATGGGAAAGGGAGAGAGGTTGATAGAGAGCATCTATCATTTGTCTAGTGGCTAGCACAGCACCAACCCTTGGCAGATTTATTGGCACCCAACATGAGGCAGTCAATTCCAGGTGTACTGGATGCCTGTCCAGGTGAAAGCAAACTGTGACCTGCACTCTGGTGCTTTAGGAATGGAGAAAAGTGTGTTAGCAATGTCAATTGTGGCATACTGCCAATGTATTGCAGGTGTTCCAGAACTCCACCTTTTTCTAGTGCAGTCTGGATCAGTCCAAGGCAAAAAGTAGGTCTGTCAGAAAGTGGTTACTTAGAAGAGACTTAGGAGAGTAGATACCATACTCTTGAAGACAATCACACTTCAGTGAATTTGGTGATCCCAAGACTTGTTTTAAATGTTAAAAAAAGGATTCCCAAGGATTGCTTAGGTCACTAGGAAATTTCTTAACAAACTGAGGAAAGGAAACAGAGTAAGAACATGCCTAATTTGTAAATAATTTAGAAAATTAGCATCATTCTGACAAATCAAGTCTACTCCCTCTTGTGGGGCTTGAGGGAGACCAGATGGTGGTAGTGCATTGGAAGATATCCAGAATTGCTTTTGAGTTAATTGATATAGTGGAGGGGAGATCTCTGGAGAAGTATATATCCCCAGGTAGTTGATTGCTTTGGAATTCCAACAGAGAAGAAATGTGTCAAAAATGAAAAGGAAACATAAGTTATTGAGCGGTTATATCTTAGACTTGGCCCGGTTAATTTCTAGCCAAACATATATGAAAAAAGAAATGAAAAATTGTGGTAAAGAAGGAAAAATTGATCACTGCAGAACCAGAGAGACTTGACAAAATAGCTTATTTACCTTAATTATTTCATGGATTTACACTTTATTTCCATTGTGTTAGTGTATAGATGAAGTGTAAGACATTTTTAATTTGAACCTATTAATTTTAATCAGAATGGGAATGGTGTGGATGCTAACCTTATATTGTTAAATACTGCTACATGAAGTGTCCATGTACTAAACTGAAAGTCTCACTGGACATTGTTTAAAATCTCTATAAAATGGATCAAAAGAAACTGGAGAAGTAATTGATAGCTACAGTGAAACTGAAAGTGAATATAGAACTTAAAATTGCAGAGAACTCAGGACTTACATAGTGAACATTCACTTTTCTCTGAGGCTTCCTAAGTGAACACCTTCTCTCAACTCACTTGATAAGTTAGGAATCTACTTGTACCATATCTTCATCATCATTGTGAATACTTAAGAGACAATGATTATAGTCTTTATTAGCTTAGGCTACTTCGTTCTTTTCCTTCCTTCCTTCCTTCCTTCCTTCCTTCCTTCCTTCCTT